>LQRL01115009.1:0-16137 GCA_001703475.1 Hydroides elegans
ATATATAGAAAATCGATGCAAGGGAACAAATTGAATTTTATCGGTTGATTGCAATATCTGCATATTTTCGTAAACGAAAAGATTGCAGATAATAATTTATTGGTTCTTATACTTTTTAGATCAGCGACATTCGACGCAGCCCGAGCAGCAAGGGAAGCAGGAACAACCGTATTCGTGGTTGGAGTGGGCGAGCCTTCTTATTATGATATGAGGGAGATGCACGGTAGGCTTTCGATCGTTTTTCAAAAGTTTTTCTCAGATTGACTGTATTGGTCTAGCAAAAAAAAAAAAATGATTTAACATAATTTTAACATTTTAACATAATTTGGTCTAAAGAGGCATGTTACTCCAAGCAAAGTTACTAATATCCCTAACAAAATAATGTTAAATGTATGTTTAGTTGGACGTCAATAAAACCACTGTAATAAAAAAGCCGCGAAATTTCATATTAAAAAGACCTACATGTAAAATAGACAGTATCAATACATGAGCCATGAACTTAACAATCAGTATATAAATAAAACAAACCAACAATTTATAAAGATGAAATTTGTTTTTTAATGTTAAGGCATGGCGAGCTACCCGAAGAATGAAACAGTTTTCCTCGCGCCAGACTACGATTCGCTCTTCTCCGTTGTTAGACCACTGGTGGAAGCAGCATGCAACGGTTGGTATTTCTCTAGATATAAGTGTATGTGTCTCCGGTTTGTTAAACCAATTATAACATATAATATGTACATGCATGTATAACCTTAATTACAAAAATGATGCGAACAATCAGTAAGTTAAATTGACAAGTTAAATTGACTAGTTAAATTGACTACTTTGTTCAAGATTTACTTACCCGCAAAGAAAACTGTGAGTATTGCGAAATGCATGTGTTCACCTTTGGGTATAATCATAATTCTATCCATTATGATATAATTTTATTAACATAATTTTATAATATAATTCTATCCACTCATTTGATATATTGAAAATACATCATTCAGAAGCCGTACATATGGAAGTTATTGGCACGAAGATGGGCATTTCAGATGCTCGAAGCTGGAGGCTGAGGGCATCTGAAATGCGCGTCTGAGTGCCAATAACTCCATATGAACGGCTTAAGAATGTTGAATTTTGTTTATTACATGTCAATAAAAGCAATAAGGATGCCATTTTAGTGTGATTTTCATTTATTGTATTTGGAGAGTGCCGATACAGCATTGTATTGCCCTCCAGTGCCATTTCTATCATTTTCTTTATATTTCGATTTCCAACATGTAATAAAGAGGAGGACAACTGCTTAGACAACCCATGTGGAGAAGGTGCCACTTGCGTAGACATGGTCGGCACATACAAGTGCGAGTGTCCTCAGGGAAGGAGTGGCGCCTATTGCGAACGAGGTAGGAAATAAGTTTTAAATATATGGTATCTTAATCATGTCAATTTCACTTTGAACTCACGTTTACCCGCGATTCTTTATCTGTGGTTGTCCACTCCCATAATATCACATATCGATATGTATGTTGATTTCATATGAAAACGTGAGATTTTATTGAATAAACCTATTTATTTATTTTATTGAATAAACCTATATACTAAGGATATTTTAGAAACCGTTTTTAGTTGTTCAAGATCAATATTATCTTATTTCAAACAATGTGAAAATCAAAATATGAATATTTTATTCCAGGTTGTTCTGCACAGCTGGATTTGGTACTTCTTGTCGATACATCAGGATCAATCAGAAGACATCGATTCAACGACATCTTCAAACCAATGATCCAGGTTATATGCTCACATTTACATTAACTATGTATCAAAGAAAATCGCGGGTTTAAATCGATACTTGCGGAAAGTAAGACTTACTTAAAATCATTAAAAAGGTAACCTGCGGTGTAGTGCGGTTTTTCACATGTAAGTGCATTTTATTATGAGAAAAGTCATGTGTAGATTTTATAGTAAACCAATTTTTTAAAATACATCAATGGTGATACAGGTCCATTTTATAACATATATGAATCCGTTAGACATAGTTATTTAAAAGCCGCATTGAATTTATGTTACGGCCATCTTTAAATGATGTTTGTAGCAGATTGAAAAAATTATGTGATGGTATCACCATTATCGTTTTAATAGGAAATCCTTGCTGGCCTTGAGATAGGTCCGGATGCCACCCGCGTTGGCCTGGCGACGTTTGACGACGAGGTCAATGTGGCTTTTGAACTCAATACGTACAGTCTCAAGGAAGATGTGATGCAGGCAGTGGAGCTACTCGTTTACAGGTATTTACGAATAACTTAATTGCCATTAGTATTTTGATATTTGTTCGGTTTTAGAATATTAAAGTATTAAGGTAATAACATAAATCTATGCATTACCCATTCGTTCTCTCTCGGCTATATGACATTCAAATTTGGGCCAATAAATATGTAAAAGGAAAAGGGTGTTGTGCGAATGCCACTTCGAAGTCGAACATAGAAAGCTTAAACATATGGCGTGATGACATGATAGCACGGCCAGCATTATTTTCATTCTGATATATATTTTGAACGTCTCTTCGACATCACATCCAAAAGCCTCGTCTTATAGACGACCCTACGGAAAAGGTATAGTACAATAATACAATATATATATAATTAGCATTTTTACTTACTTAGAGCCGGTCGCACCAACATCGCCGACGCCCTCACTCTTTTACATGAGAGCATGTTCACAGATGCAAATGGCGACCGATTCGAGGCACCCAATATGTGTTTGATTATCACAGATGGAACGCCCACCGTTAATGAAGAGGAGACGCTGCCTGAGGCTATACGGACCAGAGTCGAAGGTGATTAAAAATGGGATATGAATTGATTTGGGGTTTCTTGTAGATATAAACTGATCGATGCATTGGTCTGTATCTTTCTAATCTGATGGAAGGAAATCTTAATATGAGGAAGACCTGTGATGATCGACCATGAAAACACAGTTTTTAATATAAAATATTGTCATTTGATGTTTTATTTGTCATTGCATATTACAGTATAATGGTAATGGCTCAAATATATGGCACACTGAAATCAGTGTTGATAGTATTCTAAATCTTTGAAAACCGCTTTATTAAGGCAATTTTGCAACATCATATTATTATATTTATACAAAAAACATATATTTTGCATCATTGTTATCATTTCCAAACCCAGGCATCCACATCATGGTGTTCGCCGCCGAGCTGGACGCCAGTAATTTGTACTTAAAGGGAATCGCTTCAGACCCCGATGAAGCCAATGTATTTGCTGTGGACAGATTTTCTGAGATGCTCGCTTTGACACAGGACATTTCCATGGCAACGTGTGATGGTGAGTTTTGAGGAAAGTGTAGTATTTGAGCTCGATGGCTTGGAGCGGGACTTGACGAGTAAGACAGTAAACGGCATTTCTCAGAAATGTTCTTGCTGACTCAGGCGATGTCTTTGCCTATATGTGTTAGCATGTCTGATGTATAGAGAGCAATGGATAGGGTTGCAAGACATCTAGGAAGATAACAGAATATATATCCATCTAATGCCAAATGCCGGTGGCGACATACATGCAATGGTTGATAATAATAGGCTCCACAGTTGGAGGCTCTTGGATATACATGTATTGCGTTATAATGATTACGTATATAGTAAATAATTAGCTAAATGCATTTTATTGAACATGATTATATTGTATTTTATATTTCAGACGTGAATGAGTGTGACTCAAACCCGTGTGAGAACGGCATGTGTATCAACGGACTGTCGCAGTTCATTTGTTTGTGCGACGATGACTTTACAGGAAGAACATGCGAAAGACGTAAGTACATGCAAACTATACCACACTGAATATTTACCGGAGTTGACATCACATTATCATTTAAATTCTACTGAAATCAATTTAACCTTAACTTGCCTGAACTTGAACCTTTTATATCGGCCCTTGGCTGATCTGTTGGAATACGGTGTATCGTTGCATTTCATTGCATAGAAATAGGTTTATATTTGTAAGGAGTTTCTACGGATAATTACGCATAGACTTCTACCCATTCAATCAACATATGCCTTTGCGACCATCTCATTTTATTGTAAAACATATACAGTCGGTAAGAGTTGCATGAAAATGAGCAATATGTTATTTAATGTCCAATCTGTTCCAGGTTGCACGCGATCTAAAGATATTGTATTCCTTCTCGACGCCTCGGGCTCCATGGAATCCGTGTACGATTGGCAGATGCGACTTGCGAAGGAAATCGTCTATGGACTCAATTTTGCAGCGTCGAGAACGAGGGTTGCCGTTATCACTTACAAGTAAGCAATCCCAGTCATAAACAGTCGATTTCAAGATGTCGATGACAAAACCCAACCAGTCAAGATAGCTCCATAGCTATGTGCATCCTTTTGCTGGACCCTGTGTTGTATAAAATGACACATTTTATTTCACATATAAAATCCAATGTAGACGTGATACATGTAAAGTAGCCTACCGGAACACATGCTTCAAAGTTTTAGCAAATAATGTAGTGCAATTTATGCATTATGTTTAATAACATTGTATTTATACATCTGCTGTGCTTTTCCCAACGGCACCCAAGCATCCGTGCGCTTCTACCTGAACAAGTACTTCGACCGCGAGTCCGTTTTCAACGATAAAAATAAACAAGAATTTATATTTTAGGTATTTTACTCCCATGCCTAATTTATCGACTTATCCCCTTTCCTTTCCCTCTTTCCTTTCACAAAAGCACCCAAGCATCCGTGCGCTTCTACCTGAACGAATACTTCGACCGCGAATCTGTTCTCAACGCGATCAGCTTCCTCAAAGAAGGCGGTCGCACGGGAACAGCAGATGCACTGCGATTGGCAAATGAAGATGTGTTCTTGCCACAACGGGGTAATATAAGATAATTCAACGTGAAATTCGTTGTACTTGTGATAAGAACCGATGCATGGAGATTGACTAATGGAGGCGTATTTTAACCGCAAGGAGGTACCTAGATAGGAATATGGATTTGATGTTTTATAAGATATAGCTTCGAAATCGTAAGGTATTGATTAACCATGCACATTTGAATCCATGTATAAATATTACTATAGATACACCGGTCACTATTCATTATATATTTCTTATGTGAATAGTGTATCTTAAGCAAAAGCTATTTCGAAGTGAAGGCACAGTTTTTGTTCCTGTTGGCTTTCGAAAGAATGGTGAATAACAGTAACATAAATATTAAGTGCCCTTATAAACATTCTAAATATATAATTTTAACCCCCTCTCAGGTGACCGCGAAGGCGTGGACAACATTGCCATTGTCATGACCGACGGTCGCTCGAACGAAAACCAAGGTGCCACGATTCCGAACGCCGAAGAATTGCAGCGCGACGCTCGGGTTTTGTCGGTCGGTGTCGGAACCGAATACGACATGGCCGAACTCAGTGGCATGGCAACGTTTCCCGATACCAGCAATGTATTTGTCATGGAAACGGAGGCAGATATAGAGGAGACGGCGAGGAGTATATTGGATGAACTCTGTCAATAACACACAATGTTAAATGTGTGCTTTTTAGCCCCCAGCCAACCAATTTGGCTGAGGGCTATTGCTATCCCCCATTCCGTCCGTCCGTCCGTCCGTCTGTCCGTCCGTCCGTCTGTTAACATTTAAGATGCAATAGTTTGTCCGCGGCATTTTGGTATGAAGCCTTTGTCCTAGGGTTCTGAAACTTTACACAGAGCAAGAATATAGATAGCATATGTGCAACGTCGAGGTTTCAGTTTGATCGACCAAAAATTGTCGAAATTACGGGGGTTTGAACTTAGACGAATTTGAGATATTTTGGGATATTTATAAAACACTTTGTCCGCGGCACTTTGGTATGAAGCCTCTGTCCTAGGGTTCTGAAACTTTACACAGAGCAAGAATATATATTGCAGATGTGCAACGTTGAGGTTTCAATTTGATCGACCAAAAATTGTCGAAATTACGGGGGTTTGAACTTAGACGAATTTGAGATATTTTGGGATATTTATACAACACTTTGTCCGCGGCACTTTGGTATGAAGCCTTTGTCCTAGGGCTCTGAAACTTCACACACTAAAAGAATATATATTGCAGATATGCAACGTTGAGGTTTCAGTTTGATCGACCAATAATTGTAGAAATTACGGGGGTTTGAACTTAGACGAATTTGAGATATTTTGGGATATTTATACAACACTTTGTCCGCGGCACTTTGGTATGAAGCTTTTGTCCTAGGGTTCTGAAACTTCACAGAGCAAGAATATATATTGCAGATGTGCAACGTCGAGGTTTCAGTTTGATCGACCAAAAATTGTCGAAATTACGGGGGTTTGAACTTAGACGAATTTGAGATATTTCGGGATATTTATACAACACTTTGTCCGCGGCACTTTGGTATGAAGCCTCTGTCCTAGGGCTCTGAAACTTCACACACTGAAAGAATATATATTGCAGATGTGCAACGTCGAGGTTTCAGTTTGATCGATTCTAAAATGTTCAAAGTACAGGGTACTGAACTTGAGACACATTTGAGATATTTTGGGACATTTGTACAACACAGAAAGATTACGCATTTATTGTGACGTTGTGAGGACTACATTGTGTGGAAGAATATGTAACGGCAACGATGTGAAAAAAAGACGTTGTGTGAAAGACGTTGTGAGAAAGACGTTGTGAGAAAGACGTTGTGAGAAAGCCGTTGTGAGAAAGACCTTGTAAGAAAGTCGTTGTGAAAAAAATATTTCGTTTGACCTGCCTCTTTTTATTGACAAATATTCGCGATGAAGGTTGTTTTGCATAGGCTGGGGGCTTTGCATCTCTGATACCTATGTTGATGAATTCGTTACGCATTTGTAAAATATGAGTTTTTATCAAACCACAATAATTATTATTGTTATGAAATGGATAGATAATGCCGGATTACCTTTATCAATAGAACACCGAAAGTTCACGCTTGTGTAGACACATATGAGGTCGTACATGTATGTGTAAAGTATATTCATATCAATTAAATATTTGTGTCTTATTAAGCGGCTAGAAAGATACAGGATGTACGTTTTCTGTAACATTTATCGAGTTTTAGTCTAACTTTCATGAGTAAATACGTTGATAAGATCATTCTTAAAATATAAAGAAATATATCATGTATCGTTAAAATCTTGAAATCAATTATTTAAGAATAGATGAATTCATTAACAATACGTAGACTTTCTAACATTAAAAAAGTAGCTTAAGCTAATTTGAAATCCCATGTACCAGTCTATAATTCATACCCCGACACAATTTAGATGGCATTCAGATGCATATCAATTTTATACTCATCTTTTGATCAATGCTCAATTCATAGTGTGATAGTATTTTGTTACAAGATTGTATAGTTGCGTTAGAAAGTATATATGGTATTGGAGTGTGAAACTTCTAGAGCTATAATTAAATAGGAAATACTAAAAACGTTAACAAATTTGCATACCGAATCATTCTGGTTTTGTGAAAAAGTGATATTTGCATTGATTTTTGTTTTTTTTTCTGAAAACGCACTTTATTGTAATTATACAAATATCAGAAATGTAAAATATGATTATAATTGTTGCGCCCTTCATTATTTTATAACGATTGTGTTGGAACTATTACGTTTTTCATGAATTGCCTAATTGTGGAGATGCTCGTATTCGCAGAATCTGTGTTTTCAGATAGTTGATGGTCTGACATCTTTTCATGCACGTAAAAATGGCAATAGCAATAGAATTCGAGTGTGTATCCAATCCCTGGCTCTACATGTATGTAATGCACATGTGATTGTTTATTGTTAATTATGTTGTATATGTTATGAGTAGCTCGCATACTTGCCAAAACATATATGTGATTACATAAAAGCTGGAAATTTTCCAGCTAAAGAGGCCAAAATACGTAAATTGGTATGTCGTTTACATTTATTTATTAATACTTGCTTGAGCATGTTGATTATGCCTTGTTGAAAACTTTTTTTTCCTTTTCACCAGGACCCTCATTGCATTAGTATTACATTATTCATTCAATAAATATTGTTTAAGGCATTTGTAAAACATGATAATTTTTTGTTCAGAGCTCTCCGAAAAGGGGCCACGCGTAATAAAGCATTCATAACCTCTAAAGCATTCTGATTTTAATTATCATTTAGACATTAATTTCACTCGTCACTTTTTACATTTTTGAGGAATATTTGTTATTTTCATAAAACTATCAATGCCATTTTTTCAACCATGAGCTACGTCCTTGTGCACTTTACATACCTTAATAACAACAACAACTCAGAAAAATAACACTCGTATCTTCACAACAAGAACAAAGGGCAAAGACGGAATACACAGATTTACTCGGGACTTCAAAGTTTCAAGTTGCTTTTTATGTCTTTTCCCATCAATGTTTCATCACGGCTCCTTTGCCTCGACATCAAATAAGCACCTTAATACAAGTCTGCTGTTAACCTCGGTTCATGAAAACACAGGTGAAGTCGATGGGAGGTATCTGAGAAAATGTGGATTCTTCCAAACTCTAGTTTACATACATTGCATACATGAAAAATGTTATAATGAATAATGCCGACTGTTTGAAATAAAAACTACAAACAAAAAAACACACACAAAAAACGTTTGCATACATTGCTATGCACCATGTCAAGAGAACGTTCATGTTTTTTGGATTTATTTGGATATATACTTTCATATCTAAACGCGATGTTGTTGCACGTTGACCAAGAGACGAGTGGTAACCACAAATGAAATATGGCGGTGTTTTTCGTTTAATAATTTATTAATAAACAATAATAATCTTTATTAAATGGTCAGGGTGCACCGCTTAAAGAAATGATAAGGAAAAGCTATGATGCAATATTTCTGTATATTGCACCCGGACTATTTTCCGATTGCACTTCCGAAATCATTTTTTCATAATAAAACAATATTAACATGAATTATGTTTAAATAAATGATTTCGAATCAATTGTTTTCTTATCCTAGATGATTTATAAGAGTAATATTTTGTAATCCCACCCGATTGTCAATATTATTAAACATATTATATTATCGCCCACTACTTTTCATTATATGGGAATACAATATTCAGATTCAATATTGTTAGGTGTTTATTGCACTCAGGGGTCAAATTGGATGCACTCAGCCTTCGGCTTCGATGCATCCAATTGGTCCCTTTCGTGCAATAAACACCTAACAATATTGAACCTTCATAAGGTATTCCCATATAATGAAAATAAGCCTTAACGAGATGAATATTCAATAGTAACGAACAAAGAGAAAACGCATTTGAATACAAAGCATTTTGAATGTTATTTATAAAGTAAAAGTAATAAATATTGATGGTAAAAATGTGTTTAACATTTCCGAATAACTGGCTGCACCTATTCGAACCGGATGGCAGATAGTAGAGGGCAAGAGACGCATGCTAAATTGATAGATAATGTCTGATAATAGGTCTGGCAAAAAGGCCAATTGTCTAAGTGTGTGAACGCTCAATTAGATTCAATATATCTCGCCTAATTGACTTGGTGAGGAAACTGTGTGGGGAAAAACGGGAATTACCTCCTATCTTACCTCCTTTTAAAGCTTCTACATAATTTTGGTTTATGTTCAAATCCATATGGATAACTGTTGACTGACTGTTAAGTACAGTATATATATTTATCTCAGACGTATGTATGGCGTGATTGCAACCTCGCGACGTGAGAATGTGGCCGATCCAACCGTAAAACGTTGTAGGACTTCTGGACTATGTTCGTATGGGCCAAAATTAGACCTTTCTGCAGATTGCATGTTAAAAAAAAAAGAATTTCGTCCGAACGACGTTTGCTTAGTTGGTTATTATGGTTTCATTAGATATACAAATAAGAACAGCATTTTCCTTTTCAATAGCCGTACATGAAAACATGATTATGTTGTTTGATCCAAGTTAGTTTTAAGCACCCTCTATGACATCACTGAGATCAAACGGTTACCCTGGAAACAAACCTTACAATGAAAACACCACCCGAATAAACAAGAAAACATATCGACCTCTAGAAGGACAAAATACGATGCATAGCATCAATATTTTGTTATAAGATATAAACATGCCTGGATATGTGGCTGCTCTCTGTAGGTTTAATGGACTGCACGATCATAGGGGCACGAGTTTTGGTGCAATCTGTACTTTGGCACGTTTCTTCGGACAATGGTTGTATGACGTCGGGTTCTGGTTACAAAAACATGCAGGGTATGTGTATGGAAACGATTCAGAAGTCAAGCAAGCAACTCCACAAGGACATATTTTGGTTGAATTATTCAATTAATTCAATTAACTGATTCAATTAACAGAGCAAAGATAATAGTTTTATTTCTGGGTAAAACGACGTAATTTTGACAATGTTGTATGGCAAGTGCGAACAATTAATGCCCCTACCAAACCATGAGTGTTCGCGTTTGCTCTTTTTTGGCCCAACCCCAGCATCCTCTTTTACACAACTCAAATGATACAGACAACACTCTCAGTGTCACCCTCCCTAAAAGTGTGAGCAAATTGTACTGGATTATCCGGAACACCGCGTATATGGCTTGCTATTCTTGGGATAAAAAGTTTTGCAGATAAATAAATAAATGGGTTATTGCAAGGCCATAGTTGTTTGATTAGGCATAATGAATATGGATAATTACTCTTTATTGTTCTTGATGAATATATTAGAGATATAAAGTATATTGGAACACATGTTAGTAACATGAATATCGAGGGTCACAATCCCTTGAGTAAGAAAATAACGTAGCGAATACTGTATAACCTGAAACAAATTTGTTGGGACGCTATGAGAATTAACACAAGACCATACCTCGAATAATTAATTGCGATAAGAGGAAAACAATTAATGGAATTCGTGTTATTAGCAAATTTATTGACTCGGTTTGAGGAGATATTTTGTAATTGATCCAATTCTGGGAAATTTGATTTAGCCCAAATAACGGACTCGTTATTGTGATAATGCAGTAAACTTATTCGGAACATGCATTTATTTTGAGAAATGTCAATATTGAAATATATGCTTATCCCTTTGTTGTTCATGGATTAGGCAATTGTCCGGTTAATGATACCATTTTGGACAAGTAAAGGCAATAAAGAATGGATACTAAAAATTTGAAACATATATTTCTATTGAATCGTAAACATATGTTGTAATGTAGTTGATGGTTACAAAAGTGACAACATCGAATAAAAATTATTGCAAATATGCCTCTTTGTAAGATAATTTTGGAATCAACAAACAATACACAGGATATAGGATCCCACAATAAAACAAACAAAATCATGAACCGATCATCAATTATATTGGATACGCTCATTGGTAACCTCACAGCGGATAATGATAAACCACCTTTACACCAACCTAATAGTGACACGGCAATGGATTTTCAAGATCCATATTTGACCTCTGATTTGACCTCTGAACGACCTAATGACCTTGATCCGGATTTATCAACCGATCCAGAGACTGCTTGGATCATCACTGAATTCCAGCTAATCAAAGCGATCGTTCTAGTCGTGGTATTATCGCTAGTTTTACTTTCAACGTGTAAATTGATTTTTAAATCGTTCGCCAGAAATGTGGATGGCAAAGAAAGTTGATAGAAGCATTTATGGATATTAACGCGATTTTACTAGGATATATTTCAATAACAGTTTTTTATGAATCAACTGGTTGGAAAAGGCCCCCGTTTATTCGGCACCAACAAATATATGATATAAAGTTTGAAATTCAATATAAGAACATTTTTGAATAAAAAATGTCATTAAAATCAAATTAGATGACAAATAGCATCTTCTCGTCAATACATTATCAATATGTTTCTGATCCAATTGATTGCGAAGATAACATTTTTCTATTGGATTTAGGTTTGTGTCAAACGACATTTGATTAATGCAAACGTACATTTATTTCAATGAAACTTTGCTATGTCAAATAGCAAGACTCAATACTTTATGTATGGAACCCTCAAAATGATGTACATCTGAATGGATATACAATAGGAAATGCCAAAATGGATAATATGCTGTTTTCGCCATAACCAATGATAACCGTCATAATTGCTCGGATTGCTCAAATCTTTGCTGTTGCTATAATGATGATGGGAAAAGCATGTACAATTACTGTTACGGCCTGGTTACATTGCGTCTTGGAAACCTTTTTCCTAAACAAACTATCTTCCAGAACGTTTAGTACATTTTGAGGATGTTCAAGAATTCACCAAACATTTATCATTAAACATTGAACATGTTTGTTATAAAGCAAGTTAAAAGGAAAATATTGTTATAGCGTCAAATAGAGAAAAGTAGAATGTAATTGATATCGAACTTTTTTTTTCATCATATTATCAATATCCAGAGAGGAACGACTTCATAAAATTGAAATATACAAATATAATAATTCATAAATTTGGAAGTTTCTCATTCAGCGCATTTTGGGGAATCGGGGTTGTTGGAAGATAAATATGTGTGGGAAAGCCGGAAAAGCAATTAAACTGCGATCCGATAACCTGTCGTTTTGCCATGCTTGGTGAAAGGCGGGGCGTGACATGTTTATAATAAAGCCCAGGGTCCGATAAATTAAGCTTGTTTTCGCCCTAATGTCAATGAAATAATCGCGATATTGCATTATATTTTTCAGATAATAAAATAAGATATTACCTTTTTTCGTTTTTTTTTTTCATTTAACAAATTAATCATGTCCAACTATATTTAAGACGTGTGTTATGAAAAAATAGCCATTTGATTGTTTTCGGGCTTAAACAACTATTGTAGTATTGAGATCTTAGCGCACAAACAATGGCAAAAACCAAACACAAGAAAAACAAGGATATTATGTTCATAGAACATATAAATCTGGTATCTTTTCTGTGTAATAAAATTGAAATGCTTATCTAAAGCAGATTTGAATATAAACATTTTAATGATTCTTTGCTCATCATGTTATATCATGCTTGCGATTATCCTAATCCATTAAACATAAAACAGCTTTCCTAACGCTGCATTTGACCTTTGACGCAATAATTACGTCATATTTACTTCGACAATGCCCGCCTACTCAGCTCACACTCTATTGCCTATGCGTTTTGATTGACGTGTGTTAACTGGCATAAAACGTCAATGTGCATTGCGCATGGCTTATTATTATTGATTTGCGAGGCACTGTGGTATATTAACGCTGTTTTACAGGGCAATTTTTAATGGTTTGCGAGCTTCAAATGAAAACAGCGGGCCGAATGTTACATTTGAGCCCGCTAAATTGGGTTTCAAATGAAAACGGCCCGCTTGCTTGTTTCAAATTATATGTTTTCCTCATAAATGCTATATTTTTCATTTGCAACGGCGTTTCCATAAGTTATTATTTAATATTTGATAAACCTTAACTGTTACATTAAAAATGGCTATTCTAAGTTGAAGAATAAGTTGTAAAATACATAAAACAAATCTAAAATTTAGAAGGGACATCGATGGGATTCGAACCTGGGTTGCAAAACATTAAATTTCGCTGTCCCGCACCTTAACCACTAGGCCATAGGAATGCTGTTGAAATAGTGCTTTTAAATAACAGTTATATTTTAAAAATCAATAATTGGTGAAACAATGCAATATGCTAATGAGATGCCATTGAGTACCCGTATAAGGTTAATCGATATCAAAATGAGTATGATTGTGCTCAAGTCTCATTGCCATCGGGAAAAAGTAGTCACCGATGAATTCATCAGATATCTTAGTTATTTTGTTCATAAGTAAGATTCATTGTTTTCTTTTTTTTTGCGAATATTTTTAAAGAAATGCAACATTTATACAATTGTACAAACATTGTCAATTTTAAGTTGGTATAATTCATTTAAAAAGAAAATAGCGTGTATATGAAGTCGAAGTGGACAAATGTGTGTACCTCTTAAATCAATAATAATAGTAATCACATTGTTTTAGCCGGCGTTAATGAAATTTGAGTCCCTCAGTTTTCATTTGAAGCCCTTTTTTATCATTTGAATCCCTCACATAACATTTGAGTCCCTCGCAAGCTCGGGCCTCAAATGATATGTAGCGGGCTCAAATGATAAAATGCGGGCTTCAAATGAAAACATCGGGCCTCAAATATCATTAACGCCCGCTAAAACAACGTGATTGGTATATTAAAGGCAGCCAATAAGGGCGAAGCATAATTGGGGTCAAGGGTCGTCTTAGCTCATTAGAATATTGTTATGAATTTAAGCTTTACAGGGATGTCGTGAGATTCGACGTCGCTTCAATTCCAACACTTTTATTTTCCACGTTTATTATCAACCAAATCAACATTTCATAATTTTAATCAGTCGATAAATAACTTCATGTTATATGTTATATTATGGTATGCTTTTCATGATTGTTCATAGCTCCTAAGACAAAGTTATGCGTGTCACAAATTTCTCAAACAAAAACTGACCAAAAATATAACCTGCTCCGTTTTCGTAAACGAAAAAGATAGCAGATAATGACAGAGTTCCACCTTTTATTCTGGAGTAACCTTCTTACATGATAAACAAAACACGCCCACAATATTTAATAGGATCAATGTGTAAGGCATACATGTCAAACATTCATTTATAAACATTTTCTGAGTTGTCATATAGAAAAGTGGCACAATATTATATGAATAATGCATACAACAAAAATCAACACTTTTTTCATTTATTCTGGAGTAACCTTCTTACATGATAAACAAAACACGCCCACAATATTTAATAGGATCAATGTGTTAGGCATACATGTCAAACATTCATTTATAAACATTTTCTGAGTTGCCATATAGAAAAGTGGCACAATATTATATAAATAATGCATACAACAAAAATCAACGCTTTTTTTCATTCATTAAGAGCTTTTTCATAATTTTGAATGGCTTTTGGAAAACAATAATTGTTGTAATAATTCAATATTTTTTTATTACTGCTAAAAACAATTATAATTTGAATCTATCCATTGAAACATCTGAAAATATGATAATTTCAACATAGGTTTCAATAAAAGATATGTGGGGGTAGAAGGGGACGACGCCTTTTTTTCGAAAAAAACAGATCTTGCAATAATAAATTAAATGCAGAACGTGTTTAATAGAATCTATGACCAGTATAAAAACATTGGCATTAGAGATGCAAAGCCCTCAGCCACGATAGCAATTCTCTAGTTAAGAAAAAAAAACGCTTATGAATGGGCTTATATGGGATTTTTTCTAAGTCCAGTTGGGCAACTTTCCCTCGTCGGATATGACTCATTTACAATCCAAACCTTTACCAGCACCCATACTAACTGTTTGTCAACTATTATTGCGATTGGTGAAGAATTGTAGCCTAGAGTGTGTTTAAAAACTCCATATATGAAGGGGGCAATAGGGAATTTTTCTAAGTCCAGTTGGGCAACTTTCCCTCGTCGGATATGACTCATTTACAATCCCAACCTTCATCAGCACCCATACTAACTGTTTGACAACTATTATTGCGATTAGTGAAGAATTGTAGCCTTTAGCGTGTTCACAAGCCCCATTAAATGATATTTATAAAGGGGCTTATGGGGATTTTTCCAAGTCCAGTTGGGCAATTTCCCCTGGCTGGATATCACCCATTTACAATCCCAACCTTTATCAGCACCCATAATAACTGTATGCCAAATATAATTGCGATTGGTGAAGAATTGTAGCCTAGAGTGTGTTTAAAAACTCCATTTATGAAGGGGGCAATAGGGAATTTTTCTAAGTCCAGTTGGGCCATTTTCCCTTGTCGGATAAGGCTCATTTACAATCCCAACCTTTATCAGCACCCATACTAACTGTATGCCAAATATATGTAATGTACTAAAACTCGGGGGTGTTTTATGTTTATCCTTTATTTATTAGTATTTACTTTATATAACATTTATGTCTTTAATCACAGTTTCCTATATTTTATACTTTAATATTCATTAAGCGACACTAGCTAGTACTTGAACAATCCTTGCGAATTCACAATGTTTCATTTATCTTTACTACAATTTTGTCCATTACGAGTCTCCGTAATATTCGCTATGAGTTCATAACTACACGAAGGTGTTCCTTCAGAGGTGTTCAATCTT
>LQRL01115016.1:16346-32423 GCA_001703475.1 Hydroides elegans
ACTTGTGAAGTCGGACGTCCCGCTTAACTAAACGCAGAAATGCAACCTCGAATTAGGCAAACATTGCTCATAAAGGTCAATATTTATATATCGATATAGTGATATTATACTTATTGATATAAATGTCATTTCCTTTTATCATGACAGGGAATTCAAAAGCCTAAACAGGCGACATATAGGCGATATTTGCTTATTTTTTTATCAGTACATGAATATGAGTCTATAGATCTTTAAATATAAAACAATATTATTGTTACCTGTATGTCCAGAATACAGTCATCTATGACACCTTCAAGATTTACACCGGCAACAGTTGCACATGATTCAGCAATTGCTGTGTTCCTGATTCTTGTGTCACATTCTGCAGTGGCACTCTCTAATGTCCATTCACCTCCCCAAGAAGCCGGCTTTTATAATATATTACATGCATCGAATCAATGTTTCTATTTATGCGTGCAAAGCTATACTGACCTAGGTCTGTTATGATAGTTGATGACTAAACACGAATGAATCTGACTGAATTATTCATTTGTAAGAAATTCCTTTGTAGATTTGTTTGTTTAATGTGTGTTTTAGTTAAAGTAATCGTTAAATAATAAATAATTACTTAACTTTCATACTGAACTATAATTGTATACCAAACTATAATAAATTCATTATAAGCATAATAGGCATTGAAAATACGCATATTAATATATTATTATTTACCTCTCCAATGAAATTAGGATCAAATTCAAAGAAGACCCGTTCGTCTTCTATCTCATTTGTGGTATCAATTGCCTGTCGTCGTTTTCTTCTTTGGACATGGACATCCCTTCTCCTCCTTCGTCTCGCAACACTGTTGCACCTCTTGGTCTTTTCGCTTACAAGTGGGTGATTTCGATCAAGGCAGTATCGTACTTGGGACTGACTTGAGCATTGGGCGCCTTTTCAAATTAACAATAGAACTTGTTTTTCAAAAATGCAAATATTCATTTATATGTATGCTTAAATAGAAAATGATTAACGATTTTCGTTTTCCAGTTATCGTATTATGTTGCCAAAATTAATAGGCGTTTTTTATTATTATTATACATGTGCATATTATCTATTAAATGAAATATAACCATTTATAGCTCAACATGAGCATATATATAGCAAATAAGTCTGGATTTGATATCTTAAACTTTAATTTCATCTATTAGTTGTTCAAAAATGTTCTATTTTATTTAATAGCTAACATAAACTCCAAATGTATTAAACATAAAAGTTACCAGGATTCTCGTTATCTCCCGAACAGCCGCAAAAAGATACATCATTGAAGGTTCGATGATCATGAATAACTCCAAAGTATAGAGACTCGTCTCTTGGTGCCCTAAATTTACAATTGTTTTCAGTTATTATCACATCGTTATTTTACCATCATTGCTTTACCATTTTATTATTTTATAAAATAATATCTTAATGAAACAAACGGATATGATCCTTTTAACTTTTGATATATAGAATATAAAAATTGTAGCCTATAATCTTAAACAATTTATGCACTTAAGAAAGTGACATAATCAATTATTCACTGATGTTCATGAAATTCTATGCGGACTCTTTAAGGATCAAAATAAATTAGAATTATCAAGAATGTGTAAACCTCCATCTGTCCGAGAACAGGTTAACATCACTTGTACTGGTTGTTGTACCATCATCATTGTGGAAGAACATATCATCTTCCACAGAATTGACATCATTAAGTCTTCCACATAATCCTTCTGTCAAGCCAACATCAAGCATTGAAGGGACTACAGTCACTGATCTTGTGCGGATCCTCACAATTGTTCCAGTAGGAAGAATTACCTAAAATGTAAATGAATATATAATTGACTAAATTAGAGATAAACTAAACCGCATTCATAAACGTGTTTTCTTTCAAATATATTAAAGTCTAAACAATAACAAAGTTGATAAATACATTATAATTGTAAAGTTATTGTGTAACAAATTTATTTTTATCAAAATTTATAGGATAATATTAAAATAAGAACAGCGCAATAATGATTACGTCATATTGGCTACTGCTGTATCTCACGATGTCCAGATCTTGCTGATCGCAATCATAAGCGGACACATATAACGGTTGATTTTGAACGCAACGGTCGTAGACAAATATTTCTCCACCAGACCGGACAGCAGCACCACAGGGGAGGGAGAAACGTGAAAACCACTCCTGGAAAAACACCTCAACCTGAATATGTAAAAATGTAAGATTATAGTGCTATATCAATTATAATTGTTTTCATGAACCTATAAGTGACATCAATTTTAGAATGTTATAATGAATCATAAACATACCAGCTATATCAATTATAAAATGCTGAATGTTGATACTGTGTTATTAAGTCAATTATTTATGTACTTATACCCAACGAATATAACATCTAATTTGGTGGTATGCAAAATGTAAATGAGATTTTTACCTTGGTTAAATATATAGATTATTGTTAAACCAAACTAATTTAGTGTTTATTGCTATAATGATACGTTAGCATTGCAAATTGTATATGCGTTTTTTTTTCGACAAAATCAGCTGAATAACATAAGTTTTCAAGTCGTTTGCTCTAGCCCTATCTTCGAATTTATATTTCGTGATCAACCCAAAACGCGACAAGCATATTGCTGTGGCTTGAGTGTTCCATAGGGAATACATTGGAGAGAGATTTTAACGGAAAAATGCTTTAAATAGTTTTTAATATGGCAAACCCGTAATGATGATATAGCCGAAATAACGGGGTTGATTAACATTGTATCTATAATCTAAATTTACTTACTCTAATTGGCAACACAGTGTGCTGGTACATAATGAAATATCCTGATCGCTGTATATTCATGTACCTGAATAAATGAATGAGAGTATAATGTAAAATGGTGCGACATATAAACTAATAAAATCATTTTTCAATTGTTTCTCCATGATTTAATTTTAACATGTCACTTTCCAAATTATACATTTACCTTTGGTTAAAGTTCCTAAACCGAGGGTCATGGTATGCTCGGCAATTTCGACCGCTGAGTGCATTAGCTTCTCCATCTTGAACGAATGCCTATAAGATAAAAACCAACTTTAGGTTTGCTCTAATTACGTGTTTTTGAAATATAAAATATTGTTTTATGAGACGTTGACTCAGGATGTCATAATTTACAATGAAAAACATTGGTTTTGTGCTTAAGCTTGAGCCAAAGAGTATTCATTTACCTGAGCGCGTGGAAAGGAAAATCCTGCCCAAAACGGATTCTGACTATTTGATGCAGGTGTATTCAATTGTATCGCAAGGTCACGATTTGGGTTATAGTTCCCATCTTCAATCATAAAATATTCATCATTCATCAATTATTTGATAACATGAATTATGCATTTGTGAGGTAATTTATATGTGTCGGATTTCAGTTATGTCCAATTTAAAGCAGCTTTTAAATATCTTTCCAACAATTCATAGAAAAAGACAAGATGTTTTTTTAATTATAAATTGATTGTGATTCTGTTCGTTTCTTTTAATGAATTGACATATACTTTATTTCAACCTAGTTTGTATATTCTTTTAATCATGCATACCACATTTGGTTAATTTCCCAAATAAAGGATGAAACCATGTTGTATTTAAGGGTATTCTTGATGTTTTGCGTTACACTTTTCAAATTAAACAGAGTATCATAATTTTGCCAGAAAAATCCGAACACGTATCTCACTCATTATGCTTTCACAAATAGTGTCTTACAAATAGTGTCTTACTTGCATTTGCTGCAATATTCACAACGACTCGTCTTCTTTCAGCTCTAACAACGCATCCAAGCAAGTCATCTTCTCGTGTGATCTCTACTACAGCATCCGCCTCAGCACACGTTCCTTCTTCTTCAGGCTCTTCTTCAAGGACAGGCACTGCTACGTAAACTCTTAGTTGAGTAGCTGTTTGGGTGTCATCAAGATAATCTTCCTCGACTATGGCTTCACAGTTTCCAGGTGTGCTGTACACATAGGGAATGGTAAGGTCCAGTATGTATTGAGCCGGGTCACCACCCTCAACCAGATTAAAAATAGTCTCTTGTGGTATAGCACCGATAAAGAAGGAGGTTTGGCGGGGAACTCCAGGGATGCCACCTGGGGCCGATCTTGGTCGAACACGGCATACAAGCTAAAAATAAACGAAGAAGCTTTTGAAATTAGTTGAAAATAAAACAGAATATATCATATTATAGGAATACATTATGAAGGTAAAGGATTGTTAGATGTTTATTTTACGATGGGGTAGAATTGGATGCATCGAAGTTGGAGGCTGAGTGCTGGATCTGAATATTGTATTCCCTTTATTACATGGAAATACGTTGTTAAAAAGATATATCTTATGCATGGTGATTGCTGGGCGATAAAACAATAATTTCATTTCATTAGAGATTAAGGTTACACAAGTGAATTTTTATGTAAATCAATGATCGTGGATAAATCAATCATCCATTTCATATCAATAAATCAAACATAAACATGTTATATATGGTTTATCATGAATATTTTACGATTGAACATTTGTTTACATCCAGCTAGGTAAAATTGTAATCGAAAAATGAGCCAGGCTACAATACACTTTAGATTGCTCACTGGCACCATGACTATCATTTTTTTTAAATACACCTTAATCGTGTAATAAAAACACTTATTCTACTCAAAAGCGACTCTGAATCTGCTATAACTATCCACATTAATATTCAAATACAATTTAATGTTATCGAAAATAAGGATCGTGATAAAGCCAATTTTAACAAATTATTAATGGTTTACTGCATTTATTTTATTTTGGGAAATGATAAACAGATTTGATAAACTAGAATGACTAGAATGGGTTTTCATAATAACTTTCATAATAACTTTGTTGATACATATCATATGATAAATAAATATGTGGCAGTGTCAGAGATCACCCAAGCAAAACATTTCGATTGGCAAGCTCATTTGGCAAGCTCGTGAAAATATAAGAATGATCAAATCAAAAATATATTATATGGTATATATTTTACTCCATCGGCCACGTTTGACTTATGAATTCGTACTCTCCTGAAGAATTATCATGCATTTTCAATGTGTTGATCACACGCATTTTATCACTAGAAACTTTGGCAATGTGTATTAAGTTCATACAGAAAAAGAACTTCACGAGTTGTAGCTACAAAAGGTGTTCCACATTTGGCATGCATATTTAAATGTAATGTTTTCTAGCTACAAAAAAGAGGAACACCTTATTTGGTCGTGAAGTGCCCTTCATACAGGAATATATAATAATCTAATTTTAAATGCATTAATTTGAAGCAATCATTAAACAATATTTTTTGATAAATATATTCAAAGAGCAGACTTCATCTATTTATACTTTATATTGAAAGCTAGTGTTAAAAGGAGATGCACTCCATAAACCCTTAACGTGCCCTCTTATAAGCTTTAAAATAACCTCACAGGTGTAATCATGAAAGCTTTTGCTCTACATAAAATTATATGCCAAATCATAGATGTTTAAAAACTTACAGTAATTCCGAGACCATGTCCAGCAGCCGTTAAGTCATTCGTTGTGATGATAGCTCTTTCAGCACTTGGTATTGCCGCTGCATCTTGATCTTCAATATCATTCATGGGAATCGGAATGTTGATTCCCTCAACGAACCATGTGACATCCATGAAAATGCCCGCCTGATTGACCCCACATGCGATCCGATTTGATGCGGAACACAAGAAGCCAGTTTGGTCAAAGTGAACACCGTCTTCAACGATGAATGGATCTTGCTCTAGCACGACATCGATTTCTGAAAGTTGCATATGAACGGATATTCGAAATGGAGTAAACAGGTAAGTTCAAGATAAACTCATAAGAATACGAAGTTTATTCTCGAGAATAAAATTAACTTTACTAATAAAATTTATGTTATACAAGCATTCGTTTAGTGTGTTCACAAGGTGTGCGCAACGCAATTAATGGAATAAATTATTGTAAACTTGAAAGAAAATTGAGTTTATCAACTTGCATTTATTTTAGTCATAAATGTTTGCTTCAATGTATGATTATTTAGCAAAAATACTGGAAGAAACGTTTATCAATAGAAGAGGATACATTATTACTACATAGATTTACAGGCCACACGCGTTGAAATTTATTCAATATTAAAATTTCAATGAGGCTTGAATTGAAATTTCATCTTATATTAAGATTTAGTTAATTCAATTCCAATTAAATTCGTTTTTGAAAATATAACGAGATGATATCAGTGATGCAAAGACATATATGTTTGAATATCTCAAAACAATGTTAATTGAAATTTACAAACTATTGAAATTACGTCGGAAATGGATGTTCCCAAAGTTTCCCGAAGTGGACCAATTCAAGCTTTGTCAGTAAGGTTTTGATTGACGTTTTTATGTACGACCATTTATGTGAGATATCAACGTCGTCGCGATGTCTGAAAATTACGTTCATCAGACGAGCAGAGGACCTAATTAGGATGTCTAGTATTACCGTCAGATGACGTGATTTGGACGTGCATTTCCGAGTCGGCTAATTATTGCTGTAATCAATGTTATAATACTCCCTGTAATTAATTATGAGGGACAAATTAGCCGATGAATTAAAGCATTTGTTTTCTCTATTTGCCCAAATGAATGTTTTGATATTATTCAAGCAATATTATTCAACCCCTTTCTTATAAAATATAAAAAAAACCTTTGACATAATACTATTGGATATTTACATGGTTAGTTTAATGAACCTGTCTGGTTTTTGTTTATTATCCTCTCATTCCATTTAAGGTAATGCATATTAGTTTCTCATGGAAATTTATTTTGACCGCTCTAAAAACAACCCAACAACTAACAAATGTTATACTAGTTTGATATTATCATTCAGCTGTATTTGATATATTCATACTTGATTAAAACCTAAAAGAATGTTATGAGATAATGTTATCTGATTATGTCATAACTGAATAAGAATTGACTTAAGTAGTTATGCTTACGATTTAAGGGACTTGATTATCCCTATCAACCTTATTAATCAAATTAACCATAATGATTTAATATATGAGTCAAACGTGTTAAGCCTTTATTTGATAGCAATTAAGTCCACTCTATATTTAACTAAATCTTAAAGTAATTGTTAAGTTTCATTAACGAGTATTGTAAATAAGATTATTGAAAGTCATCTAACGAGATATGATGGACAAAATGGCCAATACAACACCAATCGTTCTCTGTATATGTCTTTATCGAATTTGTTATCTATTTGTAGCACCTCCTTAAAGAATAATAAACTGTTTTACCATAAACTCTATGAGATTCACGCAATTAGCTTAATGATCCGATCTGTTTATCCTCTCATTTGATCGAAAGTTATACATATAAGTTTCTCGCTGGATTTTTTTTGTGTCCGATCTAAAAATAACTCACTTAGAACCAACAACATAAAAATATTTATGTTCGTTTTATTGCATTATTCATCTTGATTAGACATGAATTGACATTATGTTACAAAGCCAATAATAGCATGTTATGATAACATTGTCCTGCCTATATCATGATTACAGGAGTATTGACTTTTGCAGTTATGCTTATTATTGAAGGAACTGGGTTGACCTTGTCTCTTATCATTGATCCTTTCATCTGATTACATAAAATGTATATAGGTTTCTCGATGGAATGTTACTATGGCATGTCCAAAATGACGCAGTTGATACCAAAGACATACACATATTTATGTAGGTTTGGTATGCATTATTCAACTTGATAAGGCTTGCATTTGCACTTGATTAGAAAACCAATAATTATATCATGTTTATATTGGTATTGACTTTAGTAGTTTATCCTATAATCTAATGAATTTATTTAACTTAAATTAAAGAAATTTTGATGTATGCATTAAATATATTTTATGTGTGTTTGCTAGCCATTAAAATAAATCTTGAAATATTTTAAATAGCATATTCATTCATAAAAAGAAAATGGATTTGAAAATGATTATGCTTATCATATTTGTAAACATGTATCCCAACTTTTATTTGAATGGTAAATGGTATTTCATAAATTTTATAGGCAAATGAAATAAATTAATAACAAACAAAACAGAAATGTTGGATCCAATCCGATCCAAATAGCAGTTTGATATATTTAAAAAAGCTATTTTGAGGACTTCCTTATACAAAATATAATATTTCTGTTATTGGATCCGCTGGATGTTAATTAGAATATCCCACTGGGCCTATTCATGTAGCTTAATCAGTCGCATTTGATACAATAAGCAAACATGCAATGCTAAGTAATATGAAATAAATAGGTAATTAAACAATCAATATGCAGAATACCTCCTGAATGAACTTGTTTATAAGTTCAATTACTTTTACACAAGCCCTATCTTTTGCATACTCCTGTTAATTTATACTTATTCATTAAAAATCTTCTGTCTTGAATATTTGTTATTTATTTATATATATGTTTTGCATACTCCTGTTAATTTATACTTATTCATTAATAATATTTCTCTTGAATATTTGTTGTTTATTTATACGGACCCAAGTTTTAAAAATACATTCAATGATTGAAAGATCGATTGCGATAATTAATTAGGAAGGATACTTATCTATTTTAGCTGTTTGTATATTTTCATATTTGTTGGAGTGAACTTAACCTATACCCATAAATCTTTTATAAATTAATGCGTGTTTTTGATGCATTATGATATATATAGTGCTAAATGTTGCATGTTTGAAGTGCACAATGAGCTGTTCTTCTCAACATTTATTGACCAGCAGATGCAAGCAGATATAGGTCTGCATATATCGAAAATTAATCTATTATGCCTCTACTTTATTAGCAAAGAACAAATATATTTCTAATAAAAGTCTTATGGCAAGGATATTTTGGTTGGGATGGAACGTTAACTGAGTTTAGAGTTACATTAATAGGAACATTTACAAACAAAAAACACATTTTAACAGCATTGCATATCCAAGTCCAATAATGAAACAATAGATGGATTTGTTCCATTTCAAATGGGAATATTGTTTAATAAAATATATATCATCCCTACAATATGTTTATATGTGATGTTCATGTATAAAATGATTTTGATATTCTAAAAGCAATTCCTGGCAATAAAAATACGTAAGTAAAAGGACGTTTCTAACACGTTCCAAAGCAAACCAGTTTCAGAAGTAGCATCTAAGGTCTTATTGGACGTTGTTTTACGTATATTCTTTCATTACCAGATATCAACGGCGTTATGATGTCTCAAAATTACGTCTGAGAAATTTTCGCATGTGCCGTGTATCATCCCTGATTAGGTAGTTATGTCAAGAGGACGTGATTAGAAGTGTTATTGTCCAGTATATTGATAGGCAATTTTTAATAACGCTTTAGGAGTTAAACTTAACTAGGAATTAGCACAGTTATCCTTTAAATGATCTATTATCTATGTCTTGATCTATTTAAACAACTTCCATATAAACAATTTAATAAACTACCATTTGCCAATATAGTATTGAATATTAGCATGATTTGTTTGATGATCCTGATTTTTTTTTATTTTCTTATTACATTTCAGGTCATACTTATAGGTTCCTCTTTGAAAATTTATTTTGATCGTTCTAAAAATAACTCAATATGTACCAACAGCTACCCTATATTATTGCCAGTTTAATGCTATTATTCAGCTTGATTGGATATATATTCATGCTTGATTAAGTACCCAATAGAACTTTATGACAACAGTAGCCTGATGTCATCATGACGAAATAAGTATTGATTTAGTAGTTAGGCTTATTATACAAGGGATTGGACTACCCTAGTTAAAACATTCTTTGATATATACTTTATATGTTTTTTTTAATGTTCACTAATAATAATTAAGGTAAGGGTGTTTTGAAAACATCTTAAAGTACTTGTTAATGTGTAATGTCTTTGTGAGGCTTGCTGTTTATATGGTTATTGGAATTTATCTACTGAATTATAAAGGACAAATGACCTTTAAAAAAGTGTTCTCTTTATATGCCTTTATTCATTTCTTGGGCTATTTCAAGAGCTTCCTTGTAGAATAATAAACTGTTTTTGCCAAAACCTATGTTTCGCTTATCCTCTTATCTGAGTAAAGGTAATTTATATGGTTTTCTCGCTGGAACAGTATTATAAAGTCATGACACATATTATATCATGATGATTATATAGGTATTGGCTTTAGCATTGAAGGGACACGATTGACTTTATAAACGCGTGCTTTGATATATTTTGTAGTCGTTGTAAAGTTTTATGTGAAATGTGTTGCCATTAATGTTGTTGTTGTTGTTGAAAATTGATTTTTAAGAGCCCCTTAAGTTATTTTGGATCGATATTCAGGATTGTTGTTAATTAGGATATCGACTACCATTTAGTTATGTATGGCCTCTGAAAAAAAAGCAGTTGCTCTATTTTTAAACCCCTATCTATGTTTTATCTATTTGAGACACTTCCTTTTAGAATAATTAACAGGTTTGCCATAAAATATGTGAGGTTCACACGATAAGCTAAATGAATCTGCCTGGATTCCTATTATTCTCTCATCTTATTACCTAATAACATCATGTTTGAGTAAGTATTGGCTTAAGTGCAGATGATTTCATTAACTTAATTGATTTAATTAAAACAATCTTAGCTATATGCATCAAATGTGTGTTTAACAACAATGGGTATATAAATCTTAAGAGAATATTATAACATTATTTTCATTTATAAACAAAAATGTATTTAAAAATAATTATGCTGGCCAAAATAAGACACATTAATAAATAACAAACAAAACACAAACATTGGTTTTTATCCAGGAAAAATAACACTCAAATATGTAAAGATCAATTTGGATGACTTCCTTATAAAATATATGATTATTTATGTAATAGAAACCCCTCGACGCTCATATGAATATCCAATTAAGCCTATTCATGAAGCTTAGTCTCTCACTTCATGATCCATTAAGCAAGTATGCAATGCTATGTAATAAAAATAAAGTGCTTCCTTATGGAAAATTCCTGTGGCCGGTTCTAAAGTTAAACTTTATTTATGCCAACGAATGCCAACATTGTTTGGCAATCGTTCAATCCATGGATATAAATGACGACATGTACTATATAGTATTATTTTTCTTACCTCCACAGCCAGGCTCAAATCCAGTCTCTGAGCTTTGACCTTCGGGACAAATGAGTCGATCGCCTGTTAAATCAAGATAAAGACATTTATTTGTTTAGTGTTGCAATCATGGTTATTTAAAGTAATATGCTTAGCATGCTTATTTCATTCGTGATATTATCATTCTATTATGAACATATTTCTGGAACATTCCATGCATTCTGTGACCTTTGGAGCAAATGCAAATGAGTCGATCGCCTGCCAAATTAAGATAAAAACATTAAATTGTTTATAGCGTTTCTATTGTGGTTATTTATTATATTTGGATACGTTTGTTTATTTCAACAATAATATAATCGTTTTATTGTGGTATGTATTGGCAAATAATATGCATTCCTGGCTTAAAGTAGTTTATCTAATTTATTTAATTGACCTGAAAATGTAGATCTTGGAAATTTTGCTAAGAAGAATGCGATAAATATCTATATGATATCCGTCCTACATTTCTAAAGCTAATCGGCCTGTGCTTTATTTACTTTTATTTCGATCAAACACCATTCATATTATGTTATGCTCCGATTGTTTAATAAACTGACAAAGTGACTAATGCACAAAAAACTGCCGCTTTTATTGGCTGGATCAACTCGATGTATGATAGCCATGTTAAATCAGAAATTGGCTATTTTTCATCATAACATCATTTATTTACCTTTAACTGGTTCTTATAAAATACTAGTTTAGTTTCTCCTAAAGATGATTTTAGATATTGCTTGACACTAGGCTCCTACATTTCTTATCTTTTATTTGTCGAAGAAAATGTTGAATGTGTTGCTAACATTATCGTCTGTAGTCTGTAGTAAATATACTATAGTTTACGATACTGGACGATTTTTTGTTTGGCTTAAGCCTTAATATATTTTTTACAGAATTATGATGTAAGGTAAAATACTTAAGCCTCAATGTTCAATATGTCTATAAAGACATATAAGAATAACAGGAATTAATTTATATAAATATCAAATAGTATAAACCCTACTTAAACGCGCTTGTGTAGAGGAGATCAAAGCGTGTTATAACGGGTTCCATTCATACAGATCAAAACTAAATAGAGGTCTTCGACTATGATTTGAAATATGAATACCCTTCCCATGTTGAAAAAATAAGACAATGACATAGAATGAGCAATGGCAAACACTATAGAATTCAATTAATATAAAATCCTGTTTAATCTTATGAATACCAAAGAATCATTCTTATGCATTGAGTATTTTGAAGTAAAATTACTTAACAGTCACAAGCCATCCATTTTGCATTTTAGAAATTGTTTTGGAATGAGAAATCATTATGTATTTATAATATAAAGATATATTTCACAATACTTAATAATAACGAGAAGTGATACTTTAGCTTTAAATAACACATATAAATAACAATCAATAACATTCAAGCACTCACCCATGCAGTACCGATCCCATGAATCAATGGTCGGCGCAAGGCAGTACAACCGGAAATCACCGCAGTTGCGCACAGGTATCTCATAGGTTCTGACACATTGTGGACCGGGCTGGTCTTCATCGAACTCCAAATCAGAGGCACAGCCCATCATTGTGACTATGCCGTCCCCTTCTTCTGGTAACTCGCCTATAACGATAGTTACCATATTTGATTATTAATTAGTCCAATTATTATTACAAAGAGCAGAGCTGTAAAGGGGCAGAAAAAATAATAAACATATCTATGTACTTTAATTTATTCAAAAATAAGTTAGATAACAAATAAATGATTGAATATCAAACAATAAATGCCTTTAAAATGCATACTATGACATTTTTATCACAGAATATGTGTATCACATACTACGTTTGGTTTTGCTAATAGTCTCGCTTTACAATGACGGTTTGAATTAAGCAATATTGTTTATCAAATAAGGTATGATCAGCCTTTTTAAATTAGCGAAACATATTAAGGCGAGATGAAATATTAGGATAAATGCAACTTTCTGACGATTGTAGTAACACACATGTATATTTCAGATTGCAATATTAATTATCATGGAACATGCACAAACCACCAATAAAACAATGCTGATTAGAGAAAATATAAATAAAACTATCAATATCCAAACACTATATCAAAATAAATTTAGATAACCAGTTTCACTTACCAACCAGCCATATTGGTGCAACAGCACTGCAATTTCCTGCCTCAACTCGCTCTGTCGGCATATCTCCTCCGGCACCACTGATACTGCGATACCAGCCGAGAGGAAGCTCGTAGTCACCGACATATTGAAACCCTTCTGGTTGGAACAGCAAACTGCGATCAGCGTCGTCCATGAGAAGATGAGTGTCGGGAACGGTGCAGGGGTCTATGTCCGTGTCGCATGCATGACTTAGACCTGTTTTTAAAAGATAGCGTTAATCGAAGTGATTTAATTATGTTTTATTTACATATCGTGCCGCCATTTCATTTTGATTTTCTTTTTTTTTTTCACTTTTTTTATTTTATTTTACCATTTTTGAATACCTTTTTACCTAAAATATCAAAATCTTACCAGTATATGCCAAGATAATGATGAGAAGTTCTTTCAACATGATGACAATGTCGTCATAATTCGCATGAATCGTGCAAGCTTTTTTATGCAGTCTTTATTGAAAATATTCTTAATGAACAATTTTTTACAGTGTTTCTTGTGCGTCGATTGAGAAAATGGCTTCTCAACTGACAATGACAGGTTGGATTGTTGCTTATATATCTGCAACACTCATAAATATAGAAACAAGGAAATAAAAGATTAGTCTCCTTTAAGAACATTCGCAAAACAACACAATTTTTGTGAGCGAGTGTGGTTATGTCTTTAAAACGACGCATGCATGGCAAAAATTTGCTGTCATCAAACGACATCAAACGATCATAAAAAGGGTTGACATTCATAAATTTCTTTTTGATATGATTCATTTTTATCTTGCTGCTCATCTATTTCACATATAATTATATCTGCCTCTGAAATATAATATTTGTTTTACTGTATGCTAATAAATCTCCAAATCTTACCTACAAATGCCAAGATTATGGTTATTGAACATGATGAATTTGTCATCATAAGTCGTAATTTAAAACTACGCAGTCTTGTAATTGTCAAGTTTAATAGCGAAATATGACATTGTTGTTTATTCATTGATTATTATATTGCTGCTCAAAAATGACAATACATTTTGAATCATTTCCCGATAAAACTTCAATAATCACATGTACTGTGGCAAGGAATTTGAAGATAAGTTACTAACCAGCAAATATTTGTGAGTATTACTGTACAGTGATTGTTGTTATTTTTGAAAAATGACGTTGTGTTATAACCTCAAAATTGATAGATTAATTGAAAGCTAGATAACATTAATTATAAAAACTGTTAATTCCTGTTTTTGCCCTATGCTATGCTTGAATCTGATATTGATTTCGTTTGTCGTGTTGATTTGGTAAGTATTTTACTCATGTATTATCTTCAATAAAATATATAAGTTAGGCCTCGAAATCAAGTTACCTAATTACATCGTTGATAAAAACATGATAAAGGTCTCTAATACAAGTTCGATTTTTTTCTATCTACAGACCATTTGGGTAATTTGAGCGAATTTTGTTCTATATATTGATTGACCTATTGATAACTTAAATGTTTATGATCAAATATTAATATTATATTTTAATTTATAAGGAGAGAGACCATACATGGGTTTCAATGCATAAAAATGTGTTTTTTATTCTATTTTGCTCTTTCATGTAAGTAATGTTATAAATTGTTGCAAAATGTGCGACCCGATATGATTCAGATTTTGTCCAAATTTGGTTATGACTTATATACTCAGTATGAACACAAATAAGTCAACCGTTAAACCTAATGTTTTTACATTCAATTAATCATCTAATTTCAAGATCTTGGTGAATGGGGAGTTTGATAATTTATGTTTCGAGTAATTGTTTATAATTAAATGTAATTATAATATCTTTTTTAGATATTTCAGTATATAACTTTATTTAAAATATTGTCTTTCTTCCAGATTCCTTTATTAAAAAAAAAACTAAAAAGGTTCCTATAAAAAGTTTTATATAATGTTTATTTATTTATTTTTCAATTCAAATGTTCAGTAATTCAATCTTAATAAACCACAATGCTACTTCCTTATTATGTTTATATTTAGATTTTTAAAAAAAATCTTGAAACAAGTTATTGGTTTGAAGTACCTGAATTATCTTAGTTTAATTTTCGTAGTCCCTTTCTCCTTTTTCAATGTATTTCCAGTTAATGTTCATACAAAATGATGCCCAAAAATAGTTCATAAAACCAAATCAACATAACAATTTTATTGCGAATCGCAATGACTTTTTATTAAGTTCCGATTATGAGAACTATAAAAATGAATTTATGGTAGTCTCAGGGGACCCTTTCTGATGTTTTGGAATTTCAGCATTTATTACATTACCGAAGTACTAAACAGGAAGTAAAAATGGCTATCGACCCAAAGTATGCAAGTTTGCCCTTTATTGTAAGTGTTAACGGCCGTTTGACCCATCTTTATCGATTAAAGAAAGCAATATGAGTTACTTTTTTTGTATTCAAATATAATTTCTAAAATTAAGCTATGACTGTTCTACTATGACATACCGAATACGCTCCCGTGGTGAATTTCGCAAAAACAAGTTACAATAACGTGAATCATATAACAGGAGAAATGCAAATAATTGGCTGTAACTTACTTGCTTCTGCATATTTTGATTTGGCGAGTAAATAGTCCGGTCACTCGCCAAATTGGCAAGTACAAAATATGTTTGAAATGTTGTGAACCGACTACTACCGACAAATGTCGGAAAAACCCGAAGAGTTTTTCCTTAATGTTATTTTAACGCAAGTAAATAAAAACCAACCTAGACAT
>LQRL01115021.1:703-10757 GCA_001703475.1 Hydroides elegans
AACGGACTATCAGGAGGACGATACCACGAAGCAAAGTAATGAACTGTTCCACCTAAGTTAACTTTAGCCCAAACACTTTCGGCGTTGTTCGTTACTGAAATGGGGGAAGCATTCAACACCTTTTTAATAAGCAACATAACACCACCTCCTTTCAAAGTACGATCATTCCGAAATACATCGTATCCAAGATTGTCATGAAAGAGTTCGCTGTTGGTGATAGAAGCGTCGATTTTGGTTTCCTGAATGGCCACAATATCTGGCTGATTCAAATCTAAGAATGACTGAAATTCCAATTTTTTACCACGTATACCGTTGATCGAGAAACAGCTAGCAGAAAAGAACATAGATATATACAGAGCAATGTGGCTAGCACAGGACAGAAAAGCGTGGAGAATAATGGTTGTAATGTCAATAGTGAAAAAAAAATACACACGGATATTATAGACAATCTATCATTTTGGATACATCCTTTATATTGTACGAGGGAAGTCATCAAGAGGAACAACCGCTGCTGCTGCTGATTAAAAACGCGAACAATTTGCTGAAAACAAGCGAAAAAACAAGCGAAAAAAAAATCAAATTAAACCTTTAAAAAGGTCATCGTCAAAATTACAATTAAGTACAAAAATGTATAAAACAAAACATAAAATTTCGAAAACAAGCGAAAAAAAACAAGCGACCCGCGAAAGCCAAAAAAAAAATACCACGAAAGCGCTTGTTTCCCGCAACATTGGCAACACTGAAAAGGTGGGTCATTTCAGTTATTTGATCTGCATTGCTATACAAGTCAATGACAAGTAGCTATAAACGGTTAGAATTTGGATATAGCTTTTTAAAAGAAGAAATAAAGAGAAAACGAAATTATAATATAATTAATTTCTCTAGAACGATAAATTTTAGCGAAAACCCTGATTAGAACATTTTTTTCTCGATCGAATACAGGGTTAGAGAGTTTAATTATGGATGGACACATGATACCATCATAACTTTTATTAAAAACATTTTTATATCGTTTAAGGAATTTTGAATTTAGATTGCGATGATTAAACAAACGCAATAAAAGCGCACCATGCCCTTTTTCACAATCTAAGCTTAAGTGCTAATTATCGCATTTTAAAATGTATTTATGATGTTTTTATGTTTCACTAGTACAAATTTCTCTGCTTGTCTCTTAATCAGTTAAGAGGCGGACGTCCTTGAATGTTGTTACATTAACCATCATACAATCTCTATCCTCCGTGCCCGTTGGGGTTGACCGGTCCTCACGCAAGGCATGCCAGCTATTTGGCTCTCATCGACTTTCAGATCTTCTAAGCAACAACCAATTAGATGCTTTTCTACCGCTTCGCTTATTTTAATCACCGATTTCTTTACTTCTTTCTCGATTAAACAAATTGGTCTCAGGGCTTTATTGTTTTAAGTTGAAATATTGCATGTAAACAACTTTGCAATCACAGAAAAAAAAACAAAATGATATTTTTTCAGCAATTGAATTTTCAAAAAAGATGTTTTTTCTCTTGGTCAACTGAGTTGTTACTCCTGTTTAGCAAATTGGGAACCAAAAAGGAATATAAATCGAATGTTGAATCTACCTGAATTATAACATGAAGCAGTATATTCGACAACTGCATGCAATTTTAGTCAACATCCAAATAATAACTCTGATAACTTATTACAAATTGAAAGAAATTGAGAGAAATTGTTTGGCGCATTTAATTTCAAATGTCTAAAAACAAGTTTCAATTAAGAACATTTTTCTCAATGCGCAGCATGGTTATAGACAAAACCTGTCTCGCGAGTTTTTACCAACTTCATTTTTCCAAGTAATCTTCGATGAAATTTCTAATATTAACAAATTTATGTTGCCTTTTTTTATTGATGTCAAAATCACTCATAAATGCTTTATGTACAGAAACTAAGCTATTACGTATTTGAACGGACAGCCGACGCATGGATTAGAGCATATTCAAATAATCAAACTCATCAAGCGGTATGAAAAGGTACAGATGCCAGTACTTTACATATGCTATCTGGTGTTCTCTATAAACAACATTCATTGCTCTTCATTTCTTTTTCTTTTTTATAATGCAATGCGAAATACGAACCCTCTGTTTGGCTATATGCAAATTAATATATCATTATTATTATTAAAAGTCATTTGTAACGCGCTTTTGCGCACTTGGACAGAGTGCATCCGTTTATTCAAAAGTTATAATCAACTGTTAGGTATACAGTCTGGAATATTTTCATCGTTCAAATTGCTAAGCTTTTCTTGTTTCAACTAAAACGATCCCCGTATTTCAATAATAGTCTAACTCTGCTCTGTTAATTCATTTACTTGTTTTTTTATATATGTATGAATTTCCAAATAGTTAATTTGGTCTCGTCAGAATGACGAACCTTTATTAAGTCAAATAGGTCTCTTTGCTCTCATACAAGAAGTTACAAAATAAACATACACAAAATGGCTCGTCAACTAAACCCACGCTCAAGTTGAAAAGCGTGAAAGAGGCCTATCCGGTAGCTAGAACAACCAGAACATATATCGGTACGTTAAGATATAGAATTATATATTGATAAGTTGTGTTATTGTTTTTTCTATCAAATTAAGGACGGAAATTATTGATTAGGTTAATATTTAAAACTGAATGTTTATTTGTTTTAATTAACAAAGCAAAATGAATTGTTAATTCCTGATATACATCGTGAAATGCATGTCTGTTCCCCATAACTGTCGATTTTGATAGCTATAGAATGAAATCAGAATTATGATAAGATATTTGAAGGAACCTAACGGTGGAAGCGCTTAAAAGCCTGGGCCCATATTTATCAAAATCTAAGTACGCTTACATTCTAAGTTCGTAGTCGATATCTCGGTTATTGCTTGAACTTCCCGCTTGGAATATTTCGAATAGCTTTAAATCGCATAACTGATTATGATTATAGCTGCTTGATGGTACATTTCCAGCTAGGAATTGAGATTTCATCTACTGACTTAGAATGTAAGTGCACTTAGATTTTGATAAATATGGCCCCTGGTGTGTGTATCTTATAAGATTGATCCCAGACCCAGCTTGCTACTCATTGATTTGTTTGGTACATTCGCGTTCAATATTGAAGGGGAATTCCATCCGCTCTCATCAGCCAATAAAAAACTGCCAATTCTCCAAAATGGGTTTCCCGAAAGAAACAAATATTTTATTTTTAACTTGTATGTGTATTTTCACCATAATACCGAATGGACTATGTGCTGTTGAACGACCGAGAGGTGTAGCATTATCTAGTAAGAGATTTGCATATCTTTTTAACTTTACTGACAATTCAAACCAAATTTTTTATATTATCGCCCACAAAGCGGTATCGATTCTGACAAGGGCCGGGGTGACAAACGACTAGAAAAACTGTAATATGTCGGGAAACACGTTGCGATCATAAACAAGGTCAATATGTTTTTATGAGTCTTTGTTTCTGAGGATTTTTTTTCATGCTCTATATTAATCTACGTGGAGATTTTTCGTGACTTTGCATATATTCTTAGCCAAATTTGACCAAGTAGGATTGGTCGTAGACGCATGTTTTGCCACACAATGGAGTTCAACTAAACGGCACCATTTGATTTCTTGCATTCTTGCAAACCTGTCTACGTCACACCATAGTTACGTCCCCCAAACAATTAAGCGATACAGGAATGTGATTGGACGAGAGGTTTTACTTCCTAGATACTTCCCCAAAACATTGAAAGATAAATAGCCTGTGATTGGTCAATCTTGAAGGTGAAGGATAGTGGTATGCAAGAATACCGTTTATTCCTCAAATTAATTTTAGAAACAATTAACACAACCCTCGGCGTGACATGATGTCATCAAGCGTTTACCGAATTATAGCGGATAGATGTTGATCGCCGATCGTATTTTCAAAGTTCATTATTTTATCATGATTTGAAATATAAGGCGGAGTTAGAATTTCTCACCATTGGGTCGCATACGTAAATATTGGTATGGGTCTAAGATTTTAAAAAGTTGGGAATGTTTATTCATATGTTCGTCATCGCTAGTTAGTACAGGGGAAGTCACGATATGAACTGGTCACACTATGAAAAACTAATTTTTGAAAGTCAAATGTCTACGATATCGTGCAATTTTTTTTCTATTTCAAATGTAATACATTAATTGACACTTACGAGTTAAATAATATGCATGTTATTATCACGTTATTTAGCACTTACGAGCTAAATAATATGCACGTTATATAACAAATGGTTTAACTGTTTTCCCCGATGAGTAAGAATTTGACTCAAATCGTATGTTTATGCAAAGAGAAATATGAATTAAAGAATGGTTCGCATGTTTCAATAATATACATGTAGTCATCACTGATCCCAGATGCACAGCTCCCAAGCAAAACGATATATTGTTCATAACGAATATCAACCGACTTCTAAAAACATATAAACAACATATACTTTAACCTCATTTCCTCATTACCAGCATCCCTTGAACACCAAGATTGATGTATCAGGGATATTTCTGGGATTTTGCGACCGGGGGCCGATGGCCCCCGGCCCTAATATCTGGGGGCCATTTTTCATTTCCAAAGGGCCATAAATTAACCATTTTCTTAAATAAAAATTGTGGACTTAATACAACACTTTATCTATACGTGTCAGTGGTGCACATAATTAATTAATTATTTACACGTCATTGGTACAAATAATTAACCATATACTATAGCAATGTCACAAGAAGTCTTGTAAAGTGTTCAATAGGTCATAGCTACTTTTGGAAAATAACTCTTTAACAGCACGCAATTTGGCCAATGCCACACTAAAATTAAATTTTGTGAGTGGTGCCCCCATATTCATGATCTTCATCTGTTCATTGCAAAGATCTGATTTCTGAGTGACATCGTGTTGACGTTTTGAGAGCTGAAGGCCCACTCGCAGTCTACTGTGTGTAGAGGGTGTATGATCACGAGAGTGGTCAGTAAAATCAGGTTTAGAAAGCTCTCTATGGTGTTCGGCAATAGGAAACATGCGGTATTCCCGCTGTGCGAGTGGAGAGCATCGTATCTGCTCATAAAGTCTTAAAAAGAACTTGACCAAAACCGCAACTCGAACAGAGCTGTTTTCTCTGCAGTTAGTTATAATGATGAGTTGTGTAAACATCCTCTAGCTTTATTATTAATCATAATTCAGACTTAAAAATCAACGGTCATGTTCGTTTAATATTTTCCTTAACAATCATATCATTTTTAAATCCATTTGTTCACAAATGAATATTTTATAAGCCCATGAAACTTAAAAGTGAATGGTATTTAATATAGTGAAATATACCCCGTGGAGCGTCAGTCTACATGGCCCCCGCCAAAATGATCCCTGTGTATTCATATTCGGTATTAAACAAGCGTTGCTGCATAATCCGCAACATGAATACCTCGTTTAGTTAAAATGTATATTTTATAAAAAAGAAATATCATGTTTAGACCATAATTATAATGGGGATTATGAGGTGGAAAGTTTTAGCCGGTTAGAATCCGTAAATTTCAATGGTGCGATATAAATTATCCACCATTTTTTGTATTGACTCATACAGCTTATTTGCAATGATTGAATTTCAGAAGCCTCATTGTATGCCGCTGGTAGTGAATTTGCCTGTTTAGATGGCAGAAATAAAGTGCCATTCAGCCATGTCAACGATGACTATTGCGATTGTCTAGACGGCTCCGATGAGCCAGGTTAGTTTTCTGCGATTAAAAAAATATCTACTCTTTATTGTTGTCACTCTCTTAATTTAAGTTGACTTTTGGTATAAAATGCTAAAAGTAAAGTTTACTCTAGATTTGACTAGCTAATTTGAAAGCAAAAAACACTAAATAAATATTTGAAATATTTGTTGAATAAACTATTGATATTTATTTTTTTTGAACATACAGGGACATCAGCGTGCCCCAATGGAAGTTTTCATTGTACAAATGCAGGCCACAAGCCTATGTACATTCCATCATCCAGAGTAAATGATGGCATATGCGGTAAGTTTTCGCTTGGTCCTTTTACTCCATAATAACACACAAACAAATAATGAATAACAAGTTGTACTCGAATTCTGAAAATTATTCCTCAACATAATTCAGATTCTGCTTATCCTAGCATAGCCTATATATGAATTAAACTGTATAAAGTATAAACAACTTTGCGATTGGTTGGTTTGACTTGAAATACTAATCTCATTTTTCTCGTTTTCGGCGTTCTGATATATTATCAATGTCTAACATTTCAGGTAAGAATGAGGTCTGTAGCGTTTTTGAACATATTTTAGAACACTACAAGTTAAATTAGTATATTTTTTTTAAAACAGATTGTTGTGATGGAACAGACGAATATGCAGATATAGCCACTTGTCAAAATACATGCAGGTAATGTAATATCTAAAAGTGCACATGGGAGCATGCGAACACATCTTAAATAAAAATGCTGGTTGTATTTTTCTGGTTATTCAAGGAAATTATTAAATATTTTTCAAAGGTATCTCAATTTCCGCATCACATGAATTTAATTTAAGTCTGCATAATAATTGTCTCTTCTTTGTTGATCCTCTCAACTAGTTTGAACCGACATGAACCGACGATCTTTTAAAGCTTTTGCGAATCTACGACTACAACCCCAAAATATTTCGGGTATTGAGTACTATTGACACGACATTCGTTTTCATGTCTTAAAAAGGTCTTTAGGAAACAAAACAGTTCTGTTTTGAGAAGTTTCTTAATTTCACTTCTCTCTTTGTATAACTTTATTCAATATCTCAATTGTTAAAATATTGCTTGCAGGGAGTTAGGCCGAGCGGCGCGAGAGGAAGCTCAAAGACAGCAAATTCTCATGAAACAAGGCTTTGAAATCTACCTGGAGTATACAAAACAGGGCTTTGAAGCAAAGAAAACTCAAGAGGTGAATCTCGTTAAAATATGATGTGATAGAAGAAGTATGACAATAACAATCTCCTGAATGATCTCCTTTGCATTTAATATACAGTAGAACCTCTTTAACTCGAAGTGCTCTGGACTTGAGATTTACATCGAGTTATCGGTTATTCGAGTTAACCGTGCTCGAGTTAACGAGGTTCTACAGTATTTCCGTTGAATATACATGTATATATAAAAAAATATTTATTTGTTTGATGACTAGGCCCGCATGGGTGACTTAGAAAAGGAGAAAGAAGAGCTTGAGTTGAAAAAGCGATTGGCCCAGGAAGCAAAAGACGCCGCCGAGGCACCGGAACGAGAGGCCAAGGACGCCCACAAGAGCGTATGGGAAGGTAAATTGACATACTTGTAGTCCTTTGATTTCAAGAAAGGGCATATTCCTTTTATTATTGTGTAACGATAACAGGTAACATCTTATCCCTGTCGGAGAGACCGACAAATAATTGTTTTGATGAATGTAAATTCGTAGCTTGTGGAAAATATTAGTTTTTAATAACCTATCTCATCATGAATAAATGATTATTCATTGTATAATAAACAAAGGTGTTTTTTTTTGTGTGTAAAAATATACATTTATATATTGATTTGTGGAATATTTCCGAGATTTTTTCATTTTACTGAGTTTATTATGTAAATAAAACTTATAAACTTGTAGAGGAAAAACAAAAGCGAGAGGCGGAGGGCGAACGTGGATCGGCTGTAAACGCTTTTGATGACCTCGATTCCGATAACAACAACATGTAAGACTTTACTTTAAAATATAAATTCAAACAGTTTTATTTTACCCGAACTGTAGATTTTTCCATTTTGATTGGATATTTAAATATTAATTGGAAAGAAATTGAACTGCAATACGATTTTCACGGCACTGTTTGTGTTGTTGTTTTTATTTTGCGTGTATTCTTGGTGCAATGAGTTCCAGACATGCAAAAATGTCATTTACCTGATAATATAAAATTTGAAAAACACACAGACTCAATTAATGTGCCGGTCGTTTCGTGATCGAGTAATTAGGCATGGTTTTGCAATCAGTTCGGTCTGTTTGTGCCTGTTTCATTTACCCGATACCTTCTAATGAAGCAAATATATATTTTTTAACCATGATCATTGTAATATATTAAGATCAGAAAGGTGTCGTTATTAATTGAAGACTTCAGATTTTCCTGCTGATTTATTTTGTTTCAAGATCAGAAATATGCCAAGATTATCTTTTGAAATCTCGATTATGAACACGAAAACATATACCAAACATCGTATTTCCAACTTTCATGGGGATCAAACATTGTTTATCATGTTTGATTGCAGGGTGTCGGTGGATGAGATGCGAGTTCACTCGGAATTCGACATCGACTCCAATGGTGACGTCACAGAAGAGGAAGCCAAGGTAACCCTGTGTTTTATTCTATTTATTTTTATCCTTTTGACCTTCACACCATGTTTTTTGTCAACATGTTTTTTAAAAATATAGTTTATCATATTGAACTTAGCACCGTGTTTTTGTCAACGAGAAATCATTTTTCAATTAAAAACGTACCCGAATTGCTCTAGTGCATGATATAAGATATTAAGGTACCGGTATATACACATACGAAAGTTTGTTTTATCGGCTACAGACATGCAAACGCATGCGGCATGACCCACAAAATAATGTTTGTTGGTGTTCAGAATCGATGCATGAAAAATAAGTTTTGTTAAAATATCTGATTTTTTAAAATGATTGTGTTTTCTGCTCAAAGGCACTGTACATTGCTTTATTTGCCGCTTATGAAAATTTGGTTTATTCGACTTATTTTATGAACTTATACCTTTTTTTTAAATTTATACTATTGTTCCCGAGCTTCGAAGATCATCAATTTGTAATGACAACTGCTCAATTTGTTTGTTATAATTGTTGTGATTGAATCTTTATTCCTATTATTCCAGCCATAATGATATTTTTTTGCACTTGATTTTTGTAATTACATTACTATCTATCAGATAATATTAGACACACATAACAACAATCAAGCCATTAAAATCGAGTTTCAACAGTCGTTTCGTATGCTTATGCATGTTGATATTTTTTTCAAAATCTATATGATTGAAAGATATTATTCTAATTAGATTATCATAAATAATAAACATCCTTGATTTAATGTAAGAAATGTGGAAAAATGAGATTTATTGAAATGACCAAACTTGTCAATTTTAGCCGAGAAATTTGCTAAGTAGTCGAAAACGACCGAACCCCAAATCCAAGCCAGCACGTCGTCACAAACCCGTTTTGGATGAAAAGACCCAGAAGATCAAAAACGTCTTTGTATGTAAATGCAACATGAGTTGCTCCTCGTAAAACGAGAAACTAACAGTTCCTAACAGTTTGTGTTCGAACTTTAAAACTTTTAAAACTAGTCTTACAAATTTTAAAATTTTGAAAGTTTTATCTACCCAGTTGTATTACCTTTGTCGTTCTTAGGTTTTCCAGTAGACACATTTTCACAACATTCTTTTGTTTATTTTGTCTTTTATTTTTCAATTAATCATTCTTTGGTTACGCATTTTTGGTTGCTTTTTCGAAATGCCCCGGTATATATTGAAAGTTTAAGGCATGCTATTATATTTTCACATTTTATCGAGTATTTTATATTATGAACAATTTGAATGATTCTGGGTTTTTGTATTTATTAACAGTCCAATACGTTAAACTTGATTTTTGGTACTACATGTATTTCGAAAATTATCTACAAGATAATATTTTTTTAATTAATCCAAGCATCTCTTATATTTTAATTCGTTGAAAGTCGATAAGACATTTAATAGGTAATCAGAAGGAAAACCTTTCTTTTTAACCCAGCTTTCGTGTAACGAAAACTGGGTTTGTGCAATCGGTTGGTGTCCGTCCGCCGTTAGTTAGTTAGTTAGTTGGTTAGTTAGTTATTCCGTAAACTTTTCTCTAAAAACCTATCTCCTCCCACAGTTTTGATCGTAGAGCTTTCAAATTTTAACACAAGCTTCTATATGGTCATCTCATTATAGATTGTGCTTTTGATGACGATTGAAGCATTGTGGTCGCCATGGTGGACTTCGCCATTTCCGCCAT
>LQRL01115027.1:0-17041 GCA_001703475.1 Hydroides elegans
TGTTTGCATGAACCCTCTTGAGCTCTAAATGGTGGGCTAGTTTTCATAGGACCGTATCATGCCGCCACGTGAAACGCCGCTGCGTAAGCGCTGTTTTGCAGGATAGAGGATAGAATGTGCTCCAAATGACCGGGCTCACTACAGAGTCCGCATTTAGCGTCATCACTCATTTCCCATCGCATGAGATTTGTCGGTATCGGTAATAGATCATACGTCGAGCGGATGGTGAATTGGATTCGTATGGGTTCCATTTTCCACAGTGTTTTCCAGGTTATTTTCCTGGGTACCGCACTTTCCCACTTCATCCAGGCTCCTAGAGATGCCATTCCCACTGCTCTAGCCATTCTCTTCTCTTCCTCTACATTTCGCACCTCAGCAGTTACCATTTGTCTTCTCTCCTTGCAGTCAGCGGTATCCCATCTATTGTGAGCCCCAGCTTCTGCGAAGCCTAGACCCTGACGGCCTAGGCATACTTTTCCCACAATATCTTTATGTTTTAGACGGGATCTTGCCCCATCTACCGCTCCTTGCACTGCCCATTTTCTACCTGTAGGAAGAGTAACTCCAGCTTTACGCACGCAGTCATCTAATGAAGTTTGGAGAGTGATAGTCATTTGGGTTTTGGTCACTTTGAATTCCTCTGTCAATGCTGTAAATGGTAGTTGCAGCTTCGTTTCGCTTCCATATTGGCCTACGTTTGAAAAGGAAGGCGGAATTCCCAGCCATTTCCGCAAGCTGCTGCTTATTTTGCGTTCCATTTTCTCGACTGCAGTCATCGGGACATCGTAAATAAATGGAATAGCATTACATACAGAGTGGCTCTAGCTATTTTTTTTTCGCTCACCGTCAGCATATAAAGCACTGAAAGGTTTCAATATACTACAATTGCCATGTATTTCTACGTTAAAAACATTTACCAGGGCACATCTCAGTGAACATGGACATATAGGTGGATTGAAAAACGAATCGGACAAATATGAAGCCATGAAAAAGGAAAAAGAACAGTCAGGTGAAAATGTTCCTTTCAATGAGGGTATTCTGATATTTGATGAGGTCAAGGTCGTACAAAAAAAACAATGTTTAACAGTAAGAGCAACAAACTTATAGGTCTTGCAATGACACCTGAGGAATTACCCTCATTACATGACATTTATGAATCACTCAGTGAAAACAGTAAAACTAGAAAAACAAACAACATAATTCAATATATGTGGAGAGACTTAGTCACGAATTATGATGTACTGGGGCCATATTACTCGGCGGAAACTAGTTTAGAGCATAAATTTTTTATTGCCTGTACTATTGATGCAGTTATCAAACTCAATGCCTATGGCTTCAAAGTAAAAGTTATTGTTTGTGATGGGGCAAGTTCAAACTTGAAAATGATAAAGAGTTTCATTGGACACAGATGTACATTTCCTGCACACGGGGAAATAATACCTAGATTTTTAAATCCCCTTACTGGAAGTTATGCTTATTTCATTATATGCCCAACACATCAAATGAAAAACATGATAGCAGCCCTTTACTCGAGTAGACAAAATGACACAAAATTGTTTACCAAAGATGGTACAACTTTCGGTTAGTCGGCTATCGCATTCTTGTATAGCGATGACTTGGATAGAGCAAAAAATAAACTCAATGTGCATGTTCCTGGAATGAAACTTAGCTATGTAGTACGAGATGCATGGACCCGCTTAAATGTAAAACCATCCAAAATTATGCATCAACATGCATGTATTACTGCAATAAAACTGAAAGCAGAACAAGAAAACGACGCGTCTCTTATGGAAACAGCTAATTATTTGTCAGCTTGCAACAAGTTGTTTGAAAATGGATTTTTGTCAAGCTATCATGTTTCATCTGAGAATAAAACTGTTCTAGAATCAATGCAAGAAGGAATGGACTATTTCCAGTCATGGATAAATGCAATATTAACTGTAAATGCAGAGTTCAAAATTTCGAACAGCAAACAAAAGGTCTTTTTTTCGTGGCAGACATGGGAACTCATGAGAATTTCATATTTCGGATTGAAATATCTTTCCCATGAATTCACAGAGCATCACCCACAATGCCGTTTGTATCCTCGCCGAATCAATGGTAGCGCTGTGGAAACACTATTTTCACAGTTCAAATATATTACCGGTGGGCGACTATCAGCAACCAACTATCAAACTGCAAGGGCAACATATCTTGCTAAAATTGATGTTCATGGCCGAAAGTTCAAAGTCGAAAACAGAAATGCTCAACTTTATGTTCAGAACTCACAACTAAAACGACTGTAAAATGTAAGAAAATCAAGACCGTACATTTATTATAAAATAATTTGTACTTTCAAAGAAAAAAATGTTTGTATCCATGAATTCCTTTTTAATCTATAAATTATTGTATGAAGTGCGAAATCGATTTCATTTAATCACAAATATCCATATAAATCTAAATTATAATGGCACAATAACAATGCAGAATAAAAGTGTTGATATCAAGAGTGATAAATATCCAAACAGATTGAATATTGTAATTTTATAATTGTACTGTTAGAAATGAATTACTGTTAAAAAGTGAATATATGGCTATTTAACTAAACAATTTCTTCGAGTTTTTATTCTTTAACGTGGTGTGTAAGCAGTTTATCTCTTAAATTTTGAGTTTTTGTTGTAAAACGTTTTGTTGAATTATTATCCATTCGCTCCTTTGCGTCACATAACATGCCTTTGTATTTCATATTTATATACTTTTCCATCCATTTAGCAAACATTTCGTTTGACACGTCTCTGCTGCAATTGGTACATGATGCCATTGCTCGATAAAAAACATCTTCAAGTGAAATGTCGTTTAAAACTATTGTTTTGCACACCTGAACCGTATTCTTTCCATATCTCTCATAATTTTTGTCGGATAAAGATTCACGTACCGCTTTATCGGACTCTCTCATAAAAGTTAAAAATTCATATTTTGGAAAGGTCAAACCCGTTTTTGTCCCATAATCTAATATTTAAAGATACTTTGGCAAGCTTTCCTTGTCTTGCAATTTAAGCGATTGAACAATTGTTTGATCCCCAATAGATTTTTTTTCAAACTCATGAAGAACCCATCCGTGCATTCGAAACAGCTGAGCTGTATCCTCTTTAACGAGATCGTCACGCTCGGTATCATCATTTCTTTTTTCTAATGTTTGTACAATAAAATATTGAATTTGTTCACAAATTATGTGATATATAAGAGGGAATAGCTTTGAGAGCAAACACAACTGTTCGCCGAATAAAAATGTGGCTAGACGGTTTTTTTCCGTTCCTGATTTCAGATAATTGTTGATTTCAAAAAAGCTATCGAGTTGAAACTGTTCATATTTATTGCTAGCAGCTACCAACTGATTTTGATTTATAGTTGGATATAAAATCCCTTGTTATTTGCGAAAACACTGCATTAAAATGTTCCCTTTCTAAAACATTTTTTATTTCCACAAAATCCCCAGCGTATTCATTAAGAATCTTCACTTTTGTGTCCCGTTCAATCGTATCGATATTACTCTCAATTTCCTCGCAAATACTAAAAACTTTAAATTTTCCTAAAGTCTTTCTTTTCCAGACACTACACGTTTTTTCTCTACACTTATTTTTCTTTTAGGTGTCTCAGATTTTTGTTTTTTTTTACTTTTTCATTTTCATTAAATTCACCAGTATCATAGTCACTTTCATTACTAGTCAATTCACTATCAGAAGATTCAAAATTGCAAGCCATTTTTCCCAATTATATGTAAATCTCAAATGCAAAAAAAAGGTTTTGTACGCAAACTAAAACAAGAACATATGCGGGGAACGAGATTTGGAAAATGCACCTACACGTTCACACACATAATAAGTCGAGTGTGACAAGACGCGGATGTAATCTGATAACATGAGATAATCACAAAACCATAAATCTGCCGCTTGCAACCGATAACACAGCTTGAACAAACATACACACTCCCCAAAATGCAAAATGTTATTTTTAGCATCTTGAAAGATTTGAATGCGAGAAAATGTATCGAAAAAACAGCTAGTTGAACGTCTTTAGTCATGAGTCTTTGATTTAATATATCAGTGCGTAAATTTTGCTTTTGTGTTTATGATTATACAGTTAAACATATCAAATAATATTTTGCATGACAAATATAAGCATCTTAAGTGAGAAATATATCCCATAAAGTCCCTGTCAGCACTGTAAGGCCCTGCCCGCTCCCAATAGGTTAAGACGACATCACATGACATAAACAGCAAACATTTATGCTCCTTGCTCTTATGACGCAATACAGGCACTCTATTGACTGCAGCTGTCAATCACAAGACACACCCCCAGGGGCTGACAAAAAGTTGCAAAGTGGGCGGGGCGAGAAGATGGCTTATGCTACTTAATGCAAGCGATGAGGCATTGGCTATATTAAGATGTATTGTAATGATTAATTTTAGAGAAATAATCACTGTTTTAATGTTTGAGCAATTCGAACAATGGGAAGTAGATTTTTGATGCCGTATAATAAAACATATAAAATGGCAATAATCAGTTAAACGATGTATTAAATGTAAAAAATCAATTTGTCTTTTTCACAAATATGAAAGTAAGTTAACTTATAAGGGCATTCCAAAAAATGTAAAAATCGCCTTTAAACAACTCTTTAAATACGGACAGCAAAACAATTATCTTTTTTAGAGTTAGAATTTTGTAAAAAGTTGTTCCCTTTATCCAAACCATGATGAGCTGTTTCTCCCTTTCTAGCCAGCTTGGCACCGAAAAGGAACATCTTTTGCTAAAATTGAACGATTAAATATTGCTAAATTACCTATCATATATCGCAAATAACAATATATTATACAAACACATACCAGTTTAATCAATTTTGGAATAGTTATTCTCACCTTTTTTAATATAAATTAAGAAATTATCATATAAAAATAGGTGTTCCTCAAACCATCAAATCTCCAAGCTAGAAATTATTTCCTCAACATTTTCAACCCAGCTGGAATTCGGTGGGGAACACCTTTTATGAGGAACAGCTCGTGAGATTCTCTTCAACATTCTATCATGGTTTGATTATAGATCTCTATTTTCAGCAGAATCCTCTTTTGTAATAATTCGAGCGTGGAAGAATCTTATGGTGTATAATACATTGCACTAAAATCTAAAATTAAGAATTCTCTCTAATCAAAATAAAAAAAAATCATATTCTTATGCTCTACGAGCATATCTATCTAGTTTTAGTTTGTTATTTGAACAATGTTCATGCTCTCAAGTTTGGTCAATACACTTCAAACATACTTATATCGATTTGAAACAATCTGCCCAAATTCTCCATTAAAATGGTGCAATCGAGAAAGTTAGACGTACCTTTTTTTAAAGTTACATAAATTACTCTAAGATCAGCATTTAAGTTAAAACGTGTGTGTTGATAGCATGTTTGACCCAATTATAACCAATCACATTACTAGTTAGTTTTGTTTTTATATATAATTTACGTCAGACAAATATATTTCGGACGCATTTTTATTTACTGCAAAACCTTTCTATTCACGTATTTTATTTTGAGTTGAATGACGTGTAGTGTTAACGATCATCAAATTAACTAAATAATATATTTTTGAAGTTTCTGTTTATTGAAAGGAACAGCAAAAAGGATTTTCAGAAATAATATATTTAATTAATAAATTGATTCGGACAGTACGATGATATTTTATTTTATATCTTATTTTTAATAAGACTCTTGATCCATTTATTCTGTTAATATTTCAACATCTCAAATGCTACAACTATCATAAACATTAAAAAACACTAGCTACATGGAATGTGAGAACACTAAATACGGAAGGAAACCTAGTATTTCTACTAGATGAAATATCCAAATTCAAAATTGACCTATTAGGCGTTTCGGAAACCCATTGGAATAATTCCCTCACAGAAGCGTTCGAACAAGACAACTTCACTATTATCCATTCATGCAGGAAAGATGGCATCAAGCGACAAGGCGTCCCAATAATAGTCGGAAAGCAGCTTTCAAAACTGATGCTGTCGTACGAATGTCACAACGAACGTCTCCTAAGTGCCACCTTCGACACGGTCGAAGGCCCCAAAACGATATTCCAGGTTAATGCGCCAGACTCTAGCTATAGCGAAGATGTCGTAGAGGAATTCTACGACATGCTCCAAAGCAAAAAAGACGCCATGCCAAAAAACCAAACCTACATGGTCATGGGAGATTTCAATGCAAAAGTAGGAAGCGACCGACAACAGGTGCGACCAGAGGCAGTTGGCAGCTACGGACTAGGCGAGGCAAACGATAGGGGCATGCAATTGCTACAGTTTTGTGCAATAAACGACCTTGCTATCAGCAATACCTACTACCGACACCCCAAGAAAAGACGTGAAACATGGATATCCCCCAATGGCAAAAATATGAATCAAACAGATTACATCCTCATCCAAAATAAATCAAGACACATGGTAGAAAATAGCACGGCACGCCACTCAGCTGAAATAGGCTCTGACCATTTCCCTGTGCTAGCCAATCTTCAACTCAAACTCAAAAAGCAAGACCAGCAAAAGCAGTGCCAAGACGATACGACGTGGAAAAAAACTCACGGGAAGGAACGACCTAGTAAACGACTTCGAAGTGAAGCTAGGGGGAGCGTTTGCTTTGCTGCTCGATTTGGACACCGAAGATGTAGAAACCATGTATGACGGCTTAAATGAGGTAACAAACAGCACTACAGAGAGAACGGTCGTCTTTAAAAAGAGAAAGGAAGTAGAGGGGCTGCCACGGAGTATAGAGGAGGCCTGCGAACAAAGACGTCGTGCCAGGATTGAAATGGTATCAAACCCTCTCAGCGCAGAGAAAAGAGCCCTCTATAAATCAGCAAATAAAGTTGTGAAATCGGCGGTGAAAGCCCAAAAGCAAAATGCATTAGAATGCAAAATCATAAAACTAGAGCTAGACCATAAACACAATAATAGCCACAACCTCTTCCGAACAGTAAGGGAACTCGAGGGAAAACCGAGGAAACCAATGAGCGCCGTTAAAGACAAGCAAGGAAACACCCACACAGACAAAATAGAGGTCCTGAAATGTTTGGAAGAACACTTTAGCGCTCACCTCAATACCGCGTTCCCCCACCCCAACTGCAATAGACGAAATACCCGGCTCCCAGAGGAAGAAGACGACCTTCCGCCCATTTTCCTAGACAAGCTTTCAAGAAAATGAAAAACCGGAAGGCCCCGGACATCGATAGTATCAAAGCCGAGGTCCTCAAAGCGGATGGGAATCCCATGACAGAAATTATCCATAAAATATTCAACGCCATCTGGGTGCTGGAGAAGACTCCGAAAGACTTGGCACGTATGCTAGTCACCCCCATACACAAGAAGGGCGATAAACTTAATCCCGGCAACTACAGAACCATTTCAAATGTTCATCTCGGCGCTCAGATTTTGGACCATTTTATTGTATTCTGTTATATTTCGCTTACAAAACCGTTGAGCCATGTGAAATCGATAACATACCGGAAAATTAAAGATATCGATATGGATAGTTTTCGACAAGACGTGAGTGCATCGAAGCTTTGCAAGGAGTATAAAACAATGGATTTACATTCCCTAGTCGATTCCTATAACACAGAACTTCGTGCTATTTTGTATAAACACGCCCCAATCGTTACCAAAACTATGAGACCAATCACCAAAGGACCATGGTACGACGACACCGTAAGTCACGATCTGCAGTAACCTATAGGGAATTTAAATCATTAGAATCTCAATACCTCTGCGTTTTACAGTCAGCAAAAACCAGGTACTACCTAGACATTGTAGATACAAACTCGTATAACAAGGGTCAACTATTTCAAACGCTTAACAAGGTTATGCATAGGGAAAAGAAAAACACATAACCTGATCATGACAATCCACAATACCTGGCTAATGACTTTAACAATTATTTTCACGAAAAAAGTCAACAAAATTAGAGCGTCATTCGATGAAAATAATGAACACGCATTTCAGTTTTGAGAAATTGATTCTATTGAGATTGAGAAATTGATTCTAAAATCAGCATCAAAGCAATGTGAACTCGACCCCCTCCCTACCGCACTTGTAAAACACTGTGTCTCGGAGCTTGCACCAGTTATTACACGGATTGTTAATTTATCGCTCGAGCATTCCTGTTTTCCAGAGACGTATAAACACGCCGTGGTTAAACCCTTATTGAAAAAGCCTGGTCTGAATCCGGTCTTCAAGAACTATCGGCCTATGATCAATTTATGTTTTGTTTCAAAAATCATTGAGGACGCGAATGGTTTTCAAATTCTAGATCATATCAAAATTCATGGATATTATGAGAAACTGCAGTCTGCATATAGACCTAAACATTCTACCGAAACGGCACTTATCAAAGTATTTGATGATGTGCTGACGTCACTGGACGAGGACAACGTAGTATTTCTTTCGCTGCTCGATTTATCGGCGGCGTTTGATACTGATGACCATGCTGTATTGATTGAACGCCTACACAATCCTACCTCACTGGACGTTCCACAACAGTGTTGATAAACGGCAACTATTCGGAACACAAGACCCTGACATGCTCCGTCCCCAGGGGTCTAAGCTCGGACCCCGCATGTACAGTGACTACACTTACCTTCTTGGTAAACTTATCCAGTTATTGGCCATCTCATACCATTTATATGCTGACGATACCCAGGTACAGAAATCCTTTGACCCTCGCAATTCTGGTGTCGAAGACCAGGCCCGCACTGTGATTGAAACAAAGTTTTTCGAAGATATCTACATGGATGTTTAACAACAAACTCCGTTTGAATCCGGATACAACCGAGTTTATCATTTTTGCCAGCAAAGCTAATTCGAAACGCATTTCGACCAAAAGCCTAATACTGGATAGTGAGGAAATACCAGCCGTCCCAGTGGTGCGCAACCTCGGCGTTTTGATGGATAATCGCCTGACTTTAGAAGCACAAATCACACAAGTGGTAAAGTCATGCTACTCTTACTTAAACTGGATAAAGAAAATAAGGAAATATATATCGAAAGAAGTGACAAAATCAATCGTACATGCACTGGTTGTTGCACGGATCGACTATTGTAATGGTCTATATATAAACTTACAAAAATATGCTACCGAGAAACTCCAAAGGGTCATGAGGTCTGCAGCGCGCTTAATAGCACAACCGTCGTGGAATGCTAGTATTACGAAAGTATGCAAGGAACTGTACTGGTTACCTCTACTCGAACGAACTCAGTTCAAAGTACTAACTCTCGTATATAAAGCATTTCACGTCGACGCTCCATCCTACATTTCCAAAATGGTCCAGCGGTACCATCCACAGAGGAATTTACGTTCCACAAGCTCGAATCTATTGGTTGTAAAAAAGACTCGCTTTCGATATGGCGCAAGAGCTTTCAGTGTTTCGGGGCCAGAGTTGTGGAATCAGTTGCCCTCCGACATTAGAGACTCACAATCTTTGTCGATTTTTAAAGAGAAAATTTAAAACGTATTTATTCCAAAAGGCGTACTTTTAAATCATGTTAAAATATTAAGTATAGATTCTAGGTTATGTGTATTAAGTTATTCTTAATTTGTATAGCACTACTACGGCTGTCAAGCGCATAGGTGTTCTACTATAGTACTTAATATGTGCTATATATGAGGCCATGAGGTCTGCAGCGCGCTTAATAGCACAACCGTCGTGGAATGCTAGTATAACGAAAGTATGCAAGGAACTGTACTGGTTACCTGTACCCGAACGAACTCAGTTCAAAGTACTAGCTCTCGTATATAAAGCATTTCACGACGACGCTCCATCCTACATTTCCAAAATGGTCCAGCGGTACCATCCACAGAGGAATTTACGTTCCACAAGCTCGAATCTATTGGTTGTGAAAAAGAATCGCTTTCGATATGGCGCAAGAGCTTTCAGTGTTTCGGGGCCAGAGTTGTGGAATCAGTTGCCCTCCGACATTAGAGACTCACAATCTTTGTCGATTTTTAAGAGAAAATTAAAAACGTATTTATTCCAAAAGGCGTACTTTTAAATCATGTTAAAATATTAAGTAAAGATTCTAGGTTATGTGTATTAAGTTATTCTTAATTTGTATAGCACTACTACGGCTGTCAAGCGCATAGTTGCTCTACTATAGTACTTAATATGCACTTTATAAAAATCAATATGTATGTATGTATGTATCACGCTACTTTCTATCCCAGAAAAGGTATTCAGCAGAATCCTGCTCAATCGGATAAAGCTGAAGACGATGGAGGCAACTGGTGAGAGCCAATTTGGCTTCAGACCCGGACGAGGCACGGTAGACGCCATATTCAGAGTTAGACAGGTCGTAGAGAAAGCAAAAGAACATCGCTTTCCACTACACTTTAATGCCCTCGATACGGTATGGAGGAAGGCCCTGTAGAAAATGCTGATCGCAATCGGTATAGACCCCAAAATCGTCCGTATTATAGAGTCCCTATACACTGAGACAGAGTGCGCCGTAGTCATCGATGGACAGTTAACTGAGTGGTTCGCAGTAAAGATCGGCCTCAGACAAGGATGCCTGCTATCACCCACTCCATTCAATATTTTCCTAGAATTTGTCATGAAAGAACTGAAAAGCCTGGATAGTACACTCAAACTCCATGACAGATTATAAATAGCTATCAGACATGCAGATGATACCACCCTCCTATCAGCTATTTTCGAGAAACTCCATATGTCAACCTCACAGCTCGAAAATGCATGCAAAAAATGGGATATGAAATATGAAACAAGGAATATTCTAAGTTTTATAGTCACACACTATTTGGCTAGTGTACAAATTACAAATATATAAATTCATATATGTCTTCAATAATTGTATTTTCACATCATTTGAACAATAATATAAGATAAGATATGATTTTATTGACTTGAATTCAACATGGAATACTGTGATTGAATTGTTACAAATTAAAACATTATATACACTACAGGGATGGAAATTAACTTTTTTTGCCGGTGGTCGGTTGGGCCACCAGGTCAAATAATTCAGTGGTCCGACGGAAAATCTGGTGGTCCGAAAAAAATTCAGTTTGCGCCAACGGCGCTTGCTTATAAATGGTGTCTTTCGCTTTTCGATGTAAACTTTACCGGTTTTATAGCGATTAGCGGTTGCGTAATTATTAATATATAGTTGGCTATACTGTCCATCTATACACACGTCTAATTCTATACGACATCATGACACATATGGAGGGTGCAAATAAGATATTTTCACACGCACCAAACGGTAAGTGAGTCCAATTTTGCACTCGCAAGCGGAGATCAAGATATGAATAATGAAAAGGCGGCTAAATTTTGAGCTGTTTGAAAAGCTCCATGTATGGAGACATACTTATTTATCAAATTGCAGGCGCGAGCAGAAAAAAAATCTGCTCAAATCATAAGCCATAAATGAATTTTATTTGTGAAAATAGTAAGTATGTTTTACTGGTGTATTTTATACTCGCCAGGCTGGCGAGTGACTTGAAATTGAAACTCACATATCGAAAATTGCACTCGCAATGGTTAGTATGGCGAATGTTATTTGCATCCATGTATATGGTTGGGTGATGTTACTGTTCCAAGTCTTAACAAAAAATATAACCATATAGGGTAAACCTTTCTTCAACAACAGCGCTCTTGAATTTGTGAAATAAAGTTCAAATTTAATTTATGTTACGGGAACAACTTCTTAAAAGAACGATTGAAAAGCGACCAATAAATGAAATCACAATTATTAGAAATGCGTCCAAGGATTTAGGTTTGAGTATCGGATGGTGTTGAGTATTAATTTCAGCTATCCGGGTAGAAACAAACCGGACCCCAGTCCCTGCAACTAAACAACCAAGGAATTCAATAGTGACTGAAAGAGAAAATGAATCCTTTCAAAATATCGATTGCTCTTTCATGAAACGTGACCTAAATATATAATTTGTAATTCAAAATAATACAAAAGAAGCGGTTGTATAATTTGGAAATACAAATTATATATTTAGTTAACGTTTCATGAAAGAGCAGTCGATATTTTGAAAGGATTCATTTTCTCTTTCAGTCCCAGTTGATATTAGAAAGTGTTAATCGAGGGGTTCATTCAATACTCACTATTGAAGTCGCTATTGCTTGTCCATTCTGTCTCTATATCACGCGCCTGAGCTTCGGTGGGTCTAGAAAGGCATGAGGTCTCATGCACCATGCCGCAAGCCCAGTTGATATAAGAAAGTGTTAATCGGACCACCGTTAATATCCATCCCTGACACTATACATATAGGTCTACTTATATTCACACATGCATGTAATAATAATATGAACTAGATAAACTAGGTATCACATATTTTGAAAGTTATAAACACAAAATTTAACAAATGACTTTTTATAACGACTTGTTCGTACTCTTGGAAAACTTTTTTGTTTCGACGTAAAACATACTGACTAGATTGTCCTGTTGGTGAAATATCATTTATTACGCATGTTGGACTGTGGAGAATTTGTCCTTGACAATACAATATTTTTCGGTTTCCTTTTAAAGTATATTTATAATGCGTGTACAAGTCCTTTTAACATTTAAAGATAACCCATTGAGATTTTTGTTTTATTTTAAGATTATATATTTTTGTTCCTTTATGATAACAAAAATTCATTAATTTCCGGTTTTCTGCAGTTGTCAGTGACTCATAAATAAATATAAGGTCATTAGCACTACCTCTTTCCGTCGATGACTATTCGCTGGTCGACTGTTGATATAATTTTACATTTAGCGCCGTTTATTTTAATACCCCGTTAATGGCATGCATTTTCCAGTCGTAAGATTGGCATGTGGTGTTTCTTATGTCTTTTAATAAACTTTCCTGGATTTCGATCGTATTACCCAAGCTTTAGTGTTCTTTCATAACAAATTCTCTTTATATATTGAATATACTGATTTTGATCATTTATACTAGATGACATTCATCCATACCATAGGCAGCCTTGAAGTCAACGAAATTGACGGGTAGTGCAACGGGATGCTTTTCGACTTTCTTGATGATATATCTAACTATATTTATAGACAGGAAACGCGGTGGTTATGTAAGCGCTTTATTTTTCTTCCCAGCATATACGGTTCTCTATATTCCCGGGGATATTACCTCGCTTGTCTTTAACGGTGCTCATTGTTTACCTTGATTTATTTTATTCGGGTTGGTCTGAATTGATATTCATCAAATGCTCTGCATACATAAACCTGTTGAATTCATGCACATTGCGCATATAGTCTTAATCAAAACTCAGGTATATAAAAAATAATAATATATGTACGTATACAAATGAATTGCTGAAGGTCGTGCAAGTTTAACGCAGAATATGTTGCATTGAGCAAAAATAATAGCCTAATAGATCTGCCAATATATCTATAAACATAGAAAACTATAGACTGGGATGATTTAACACAATAAGCAATCCAATGAAAATCAAATAGTTAATATTTTTTATAGAGTTACAATATAATAAATGTTAACTACATATATCAAATTAAATATATTAAATCTTGAAAAAAAACATAAAACGAATAAAAATGTATTCATAAACTGTCAATAATGGTTTATGTCATTTACATAAATCAATTTCAAGTCGAAAAGTAAAATCAAAAATGCGATTTTTTTTTCATTTGAATAAATGAGGGTGATTAAATAAGCATTTTTATTTTAATTCTTATAAAACCAGTAGTAATGCCTTTATTAAAAATGTCACGAATCGACCAAACTGAAGGTCGCGAATCGCCCATAGCAAAGTCGCGAATCGTCCAAAAAAGATATTAGAGAATCAACTTTATGTCCCTAACCTTGCTTGGTGCGAATTTGTCAAGTCGCGAATTGTCCAGACACCGTTCTACTATGTGGTGCTATAGTTAGCTCAAACAGCAATCCATTTATTGACAACTCACATGCCTCCTCATTAAAATAACAAGGATGGATAATTTTCTAACCTTGTCAGGTCAGTGGAAAACCTACATTCGCCAGAAAATCAAAAGTAAGACACATTAAATGAATGAATTCGTTAAATTTATGCACATTTGATGTTTTAGCTATAACAAAACACAGACCAAATAAAGTGACGATATCTATACTCAAACATTTTTGTATTCTTCGACATTCCTGTTCGAAGACACACCGAACGTTGTCAAAAGTTTTATATGCAAAAATCTGTTTCTTGTTTCAAAAACAATTTAATCCAGGATTGTTGTAGCTTCTTAGTTGGATAATGTTGTTTTGTGCTCCTCGCTTGCATAAAAAACTATTCGTCCCCTTCTTCATAATCTTTAAGCCAGTTTCTCGTTTTCTTATTTTCTTCGATATATCTCAAATATCTTCATAGCCAGTTTCTCGTTTTCTTATTTTCTTCGATATATCTCAAATATCTTCTTGGTTTTAACAGCAAGTACTGCTCATGCAAGGTCCCTGACATCTGAAGTTAGCAAATGTTATCACTGAGAGTTTTCGACATAATTTTGGAGCGGTTTCTGACTTGAATCGTTTCACAAAAGAAACCAATATCTCGTTTGGACATTGCTGACAGAAAGTGATAAAACGAAATATATGGCCTTGATGCTCTTCGGGTAATCGAAATTGCTGATGACGTTATCCCACTTTTTTTGTTATTTCTTATTGGTCAATAAATACCAATCTGGTATGCCATAATATTTGTCTTAGATATTTGCCTAAAATATGGACCTGGCGTAAGTATTGCACTTCAACACTATCCTCATTCCTCATGCTTTCGACCTGGGAAAAAACTTATATCAATCACATCGATTTATCAATTTTGTCAGATTTTTTTTGAAAGGATTGAATATCGTTATCGGTTTAGGTTTTAGACCATTAACTAAAGTGAAATGCTCTACCCCCAATTTCGTTGAACACTGAACCAAGAACAGCCGGTAAATGCAGCATATCTTTTGAGGTCAGAGTATTTTTTGTGATATATGATGGTTAAAAAATGTATATAACTGTTATAAAGACAGTCAAAGGTGTAACTATTTTTACGCCTTTAGATTATCTTGGAATCATTAAGAGCCTTCTTGTATATGCTATAAACATTAGTCAGAATTGAATCAAATGTAGTTTTCTTATGACACCAATAATTATTTGAACAATAAAATTAGATATACTCTTAAAATAAGATATACTTTCCTGCTCAAATATGGATTTTGCTGTTCAATGTTTACTTTAAAACATAATTCAAATCGATAAAATGAATAACCTACCTATGTCTAACTGAAAAAGATTATGAGCCATCCTTATCTAGTATGTAATCTCTGAAGGGTGATGCTTGCCACATCAAGACTAAGTGGAACATAGGACAGTGACGTAACACGGAAATGCATATCCAGATAAAGTCTTCCTATTTGGTCGAGCAGGTCTATCGAAAGGTGAATGAGTGCCATCGAATCCACTCGAAGCGAATAGGGGAAGATTCCTGCGGATTTTATTCGCAGCCGCCCCAATTAAAGAAAACATATAACATTGAAAGACGGAAGTTGGTTATAAAGGACAAAACACATGTACCTTTTGAAATTCAAGTTATGGAACTTTTAGTTGCACATAAGAATGTGACATAATTATAGTTATGGAATGCAACCCTGCTGACGACATACATGAATTCGGTTTGCAATACTTTGATTGAAGGCCGATCGATGAACTCACCGCCTTAATTAGATAAACTAAAATCGATTATTTCTCAGAGGTTATAAAGGAGAATCCGTGCGACCAAAGCCGACCATTTCATTGTTGCCAAAACTATGTTACATTATGAAAAACACATGCAAGTGAATTATCTGAAAGTGATTCTAGCGATCAACTAAATGACTTGATTATATAAAGCATCGAGAAAATAAGGGCCAATTTCAGTGTTTCAGATGACGCTAAGTGCTTTGCTTTGCCGACACAGTTGTTAGGCCGTCGTTGCGGTGCTTTAACTATGTTTTGATAATGGCCAAGAGAATACCCGCGCAAAAATGCGTTTTGTAGCAGATTCCAACCAAATTTAATGAAGGAATGCGAGGCTGTTTTTTATGCCAATTTGACTAAACTCATTATTATGTCATTATAAAGTGCAAAAACAGAGCACTTAAACATGCAATCTTAGCCAAACTACCACCAGAACCCAATTCGTTTCGTCCCGTGTCAAACCCATCGTATATATCCAAGCTCATTTGAAGAAGCAATGTTCAATCAACTGGATATTCAAGATCGTAACAATGGCTTTAATGAATTTAATCAATCCGGCTATAAATTGCACCACAGTACAGAGACTGTTCTAAATTACATTACGAATAGCCTCATCAAGAGCATGGATTGCAATGAAGCCGTCCGCATTGCTTTTCTCGACCTTTGAGCCGCTTTCGATGTTGTTGACCATCGAACCCCCTCCCCCCTTCAGCAACTCAACGCATCTCAAGGCATTGAGGACACTGCCCTAGAATGGGTCGAATTCTACCTGTCGGAGCGAACACAGCAGGTGTTTATAAGGTACAGTTATAGAGCTATCAAAGCAGTAACGTGTGGCATACCACAGAGTAGTATTTATTGTGCACAAACATACGCACAGTACACGAAACGCCTTATGATTCTATTTATCATCTATGCTGATGAAAGTCAGTTCTGGAAGCCTTTCGATCTCGCATGTCCCGACGGTGTTCAAGAGGCCATCGAGCACATAGAAACTAGCTACTAAATCAAATGGATGCATCAGCTAACCTCAAGTTCAAGGAATCCAAGACCGAGTTTCTCATTATCGGTTCAAAGTGCATGAAAGCGGATGTTATCCAGTTACGTGTTGGACAGAGTAGCTTGGATACATCAGAAACCGTGCGAAATATCGGAGTATAGATCGATGAGACCCTATCCGTCAGACAACAGATCAAGTACGTCGTGAAATCGTGTCCGATTCACATGGATGCCTTGTGGCAAATACGACCCTACAAGAGGTGTTCAGTTTAATTATTTACACTTTTATTT
>LQRL01115030.1:8891-19900 GCA_001703475.1 Hydroides elegans
AATAATGCTTTTCTTTATGTATAAGTGACAACACATAAGTGTATAGCACAAGCTGTGTATGATGTTTATTCACTAATAAGCCTTTCAACTGTGACCCTACAGCGTAATGAGTAAACTGTGATGCTGTTTACACAAACAAATGAATAGTTTCTTTTTAACATTTCTATGTTTCTATGTAAAGGAGCGCAACATAGAATTGCCTTTAATACTGATAAACAAGTTGCAATCTAGTAATTTCAAAGTAACAATTGGCATATTCAAAGGGACCCTACCCATACAAGGTATATATAAATCCAACCATCCACCATCAAACCATATCATTCTACATTATAACACGGAACCAAAACGAACACATTCAACCATGGACTGCTTAGGCATCAACATCAACTTCGCCAATCGCAAGAAGACCGCCGCAAAGAAACAAGAAACGAAACAGAAGAAACGCCGTGATGACCAAGAACAGAAACTCGTCACTTCATGCGACCACCTTCAATTAATCCAGGGTCGTATCATGGCGATCCAGGCACGTCATGAGAGGGCAGTACGCAGCGGTAATATGCCATTGGCGCACAGTTTGAAGTTGCAGCTCATGACGTATCATGGTGTTTATGAGGCGTATCAGGCATATGCCATGAAGAAACGAGAGGAATTGCTGGCTACATATGTGGAGATGGTCAAGATTTCAGAGAAATCGGGAAAATAAATGTTTTGGGTAAAAAGTAAAAGTTGCAATGTTTTTCCCCGAAGATCCAAAACACGGAGTCAGTATTCCTATTAGGGAATACTGACGCTTCAATCTTATAATATAATCAAAATATTTGGTTTGTTCTCTGAACGAAAGTGGCCAGCATGAGTGTATGTTTGAAGAGTGTAAGGCTGGCATTTACGTTACCAGTGTTGATCATTTCGCTTTTTAATTGGGCAAATTCATACTTTTAAGATTATAATGCCGAACTTCCATTTTTTTTAATGTGATCGTAGGTCGAATGTCAGGAGTGTACCAGTATATTTCTGTTTCTTTTTCAGCGGTGATACTGTGTTAATCTTTCACCATTTTCAAAGTTGCATTCATACAATTTTCAATCTATTATAATCAAGTAACACAGTTCATCACTTAATAATTCCAAAACATCCATGTTTTGCTATATTCAATTTACCTGTTTGGCTTCCGAGATAGAATCCAGCTGTATGACGCAGCCTGGTCGGGCCGTAGACTGTTCGCTGATCACATCAAGGTTGTCCTTGTTCATTGAGATCACAGTGGGTGTATATTGCATCCATCCCGAGCTCGAGTCACTACTCGTGCGAGTCATATTAATCTAAAATATGTATTATTCATGTAATATAAAACAAAAAGAAATGCTAACCGTTATTTATATAATATGTTACATTGTTTGGATTAATTTATTTTTCTTTAGCAAAAAGCCAGAAAACATCAAAGAGCACTATGATTAAAAATGCATTTTAATTTCAAACTTGTCAACCTCGATTAAGTGCCATGCCTATCACCCCTTCAAGGATAGTGATTATAATATCAACTTATTATGATTTTCAATAATAGGCCGACAAACACTTATTATGCCATTTTCGAAACACCGAAAATATATGCATGTAAATCCAAATATATACTCGCCTCTACTTTTGGCTTTGCAGTATTTTCATGCAGTAACGTGCGTGCGTCAATCACCGCTTGGTACATGCGCAATGCCGACCCGTCAGACGCGATGAACAGAGCACTGGGCGAATTACTTAGGCTTCCCAGGGTAGAGCTGTAAATAAAAGCAAGCAGATAGCAGCAAGTAATACGTTTTATCAGATTTCCGATCATAACGCTAATATCCAGCGCTGTTTCCTGAAATATGATATCTGTATTTTTCAACAAGCTTGATTGTAAGGTCGGAAGTGTTAAAAATGCATAACAACAAGAACATGCTGCATAAACTTTGATATTTTGTTCATTAAACGAGATAAAAGTTAGATAGTCATTAAGTGTGAAGAAATTATTTTTACCTTGGTAATAATGTCGGCACCCAGGCGACATTAGAAAACGCAGCGTTATGTGGTGAATCGACTCTCGCCAACTCCGTTACACCTCCCGACTTAGACAGCGGTCCCACCGGGTCCACCCTCCACAAAATCAACTCGCTCATGAAGCCTTTACTTTCATTTCCAGTTGAACCACGTGATTTATGCGTCGATGACGACGATGATGAGGAAGAAGTGGGAAAACCTAACAGACTAGCATAAGTATGTGGCGATTTATTAGGACTAGAGGAGGATCGAGGTGAGGAATGATTCGATGTATGATTGACAGTGACGGGCGCATTAGGATCGCCGCCAAGGGGCACGTTGTGATGCGACGTGGTCAGTATGAGCGGTAATACCGGATGACACGCGGCACTGTTGGTATGGAAACGGTGACCACAAGCACGTGACGCATGTGCAATGCTTAGAACAGTCGAGAATTTCGAGCCGTCCGCGAAACTAATCTGCCATAGATTTAAGGAGCCATCACTGTGTTTTGACAATAATAAAGCGTTCTGCATCAAGGTATTATCACTCTGTCCTGGTGATGATTTACCCATAGCATTTGCGGTATACTTCATGGATCCATCCGATGATTTATTTTCATCGTGTGTTCCATATTCTTTTCTTTCGCTTTCCTTCAGTGTACTCTTCAAATCAAATCGGCCATAGTTGCAGTAGAGCATAAGGTTGGGTGACATCGTTATTGCGTCGCCAATGGGAAGGGCCATTGGAATGCGAGAGGAGAAGCTGATTTGTGCCTGGCGAAAGGCGCCCGGTTGGTACTCGTCGAGCCAGTCCACGAGCCTATTTAATGATTTTAAGAAATGCCATCAAAATGTACATTACATGTCAAATATAAATTTTGTCCTATAAACGAGCATTTCAAGACATTGTTTTGACAATGTACCGGTAGTGTACTTTAATCTTAACCCTGACTGCTGTAATCTGGGGAAATATTTTCAGGCTATTTCTTATCTTTATCGCACTCACCGGTTAATAATACTAAAAGATACAATCAGATATCACTTAATATTCCTTTGAAATTTTACCAAACAAGATAGCTGCCATCTAGTGGATGTACACTGAATAGCATATCAGCACTTTGATGCCAGTCACGCAGCAGTTCCTCTATTCGCACATCAAGAGGATCAATCGGTTTCTAGAATAACAAACGTTTATAATAAGCCATTAATTGCCTTAAATATACTTATAAATCGTCCGTGATTCGTTTCAAAAACGAAAAACGAGTTAAATTAGCAAACCTATAATGTTTAAACCAGACCGTTTCAATGAAACCAGCCGATGAATTACTAGCTTGTAATGGCCCATAGCTTGACATAATCCAACAGTTAAAACCCGATGCTACCACCTATATACCAAAAGCGTACTTACCCTTAATGGAGACGCAGTTGACCCCATTGGCGTGCCAACACTACTGGTTGTCGAGGGCGCGTAGCTGGCGGTTGATCGCTCGCTCTCCGTGCTCATCATGTCACGTGTGCGCTGAAGCAGTTTGCGTTTGTTGGCGTAGGTCATCACATCTGGGGCCGCTACAAAAAAAAATTATAATCATATTCAATTTCGAATTAAAATTGTACTAACCAGGGTAATTATTGGGCTAACAAACTTGATGCATCGAAATCTCGAATTGGTTCAACACTTAAACATTCTCCATTAGTTTGAGTCTGACCGATAGAGAAAGCTTATGACTTCTCTTTTTTTAAAGAATAATTTTTGATTTATATCTTTAATTGAGCATTATGGTTATCTAGGAAAAATCATTGCAATATTTACAAAATTGCAATAAGCAACAATCTTACATTTATGACCAATGGCTTCATGACCCCTATTGCCGATACTCATTTCTTCCGGCTCCTTCAAAACATGTTCACCGGGGCTACCTGCAAACGAGCACGAAACCAGTATCATTATACTGAACAAGCTTCACATACATATTCCGGGGTTTATATAAGCAGTTGTTCGGTCGTATTTACGGCAATCATTTAGACTACGTGACTGTTTTTTTTCCAGAATATTGCCATACAAATTAGAGAGACAATGTGTCATTAACTCTTCCAAGCAAACATTTAACACTTTAACGGTATTTGAAACTATTTTACTAAATCAGAACAATTATGTTTTTTTATAAGTGCTATTATCAGATACATAAAATAAACTGCTTAAAACGAGAAGAAATAGCCTAAACTTACTAAGCCCTGACATGGGTTCCTCACTAACGCCCCTGCTGCGGCATACTTCCTCTATGAGTCTCTCGGACTCCAGAGTAAAGTGGAACTCCTTGTTGTTGAGCCAGTGTACCACGAAAGTAACGTTGGAATTGTCGTTCGACATGGTGGGGATCAGCGGAATGTCTGAGAAGAATGAGTGGGATTCTACATAATCATCTTGCCTTGAGTTATTGGCATATATAGCAGTAGGTAGCTTGATCAGAGATTTCATAAACATCAACATTAACAAGACAAACTGCCTCAATTTAAACCCGAGCAATTAATTTTTTTTTTATTGGCGAGCAATTTAATCGATACTTAGCCATGAAATTAAGTTAGAGATATGGAACCACCATAAGCCGTAACAAAATTTAAAGGCCATTCACTTTAATAACACATTAGTAAGATAAAGGTCTTACGGTATTCCTAGAACCACATTAATAATTTAATCTCTAGTTATTTTATACTAACCTGTTTCCGGATTAATACTGGCTGCCAAGTGAAAATGAAAGCCCGGCGCCACACTGTTTGGATGCACCCCGAACTTGTGGAAATCGTGGATCGACTGGTCGCTCGGCAAAGTCGGATGTGCGTTGTTGCCCTGGACGAAGCCGCCGTTGGAGCTGCGTTTGCGCTTGTGCATCACTTGTCTAGAAGTGATAGAATTGATAGTATATTACCAGTATGCGTGACATAATCAATACACGGGTCAACTACAACTGTAAAAGACTACTTATAACAAACGATGGTAGTGAAAATTGTTTTATACCACGATATAAAATTAATTGAAAGATACAAAACTTGTACTTTGAAAGGTTCTTTTTTAGCTAACAGTTATGCGACACTTAGTTGCATTTTTCGAATCTCTGTGAAAATAATCATGTTGCCTTGGCGAGTAATAACACGTGCCCTCTAACCATTAAAATCTATAGATTATGCTATAAACCAGGCGCTAGAAAAGGCGTCGAGCCAGATATACCACATTCCCTTACCTGATATGATGGAGTCGCTGCATGAACCGATTTTTATGCCGATGAGTATGAAACATCGGATTAGCCGCGGTGTGTGGCTCAAGCTGTTGCAGGTCCACTAATCCGTCTTCGGGCATGATGGTCTCGCACCAAATGCGACATATGTTGTCCTTGCAAGAGGTGATCAGCATGTTCGCCACAGAACCTCTAGAAAAATTCAAATATTATTTGCTAAATGACAACGAGAATCGTATTTTGGGTGATTATGTTGTTGACCCTCAGCGAAAATATTCAACTAACCGATATGTTGAGCGACAGTGGGTTATCTCTGGACATATACAAGAGCTGTAGCATGATAAAATACTTCCTACCAACAGTAAGATAAATTCGACCAAACTGGGTACTGTTTCCTCAGGTTTGATACTTTTGTAACACACAATACTTTTTTGATAGAAGAAAGAAGATCCACACTTGCTCAAAAAAGTTAAGGATAAAACAACTATGGAGGTAATTAAAATATAGAAAATAACGATATTCGCTTAAATTGAACTTACCTTGGCATATACTTGCTGGTGCGTCGCCACGAAAACCCGGTGATGGCTCTCGGGTGGGCGATGTAGACGAAGCTGTAGTTCACTTCCACTTTCTTTGGACTCACACTGTCGCTTCGCATCATCGGTGTATTCACTAGATATGTCAAGATCATTGCTACACATTAGTCATTGCAAGCTTTTATTTAGAAAAAAAGAATAAACATATCGATACATTTTAAGATCATGATGTATACGTTTATACATATCAAACTCATGTATAACCCAATTATCTATTTTTTTGGCAAAATCCTCTACTTTATTTTAGTTATTATCCTGATTTGATTTTATATATGGATGTTAAAGATATTCAATATCAACGATATTCAAATATGAAATCAGAATAAGATGACAAAATTTGAAATAGAGGTTAACCGAGTTTATTATATTTGGAAATCCACTCACCTTTCTTATTCTCGTACCACACCTTGACCATGCGATCATTACTCCCGGCCGACGCAAACAACAGCCCATCGGTCGAGAACTGCAAATGATACGTCGTATTCGCCGTTCTACAGTGCCACACACAATTCCAATGTGGCACTCCCTCTTCTCCTAACCCTTCGTCTATATCGCCCAATCCGCTTGATGTTTGATCGGCGCCTCCTGATTGGCCGTCGATGAAGAACGAGACGGGCTGTGATTGGTCCGTTTGTTGGAAGGAAGAATCTGGAGCAGGGATCCACATCTGGATCTGGTCGCCACCCGTGAGTAATTTGGAGCCTGAAATGTGAAATGTAAAGGTATATTGATGTGATAAATTTGTTACAATTTATATACTTAACAAATATCACAAAATGTAACATTTTCTCTGATATACAAACAGGGTCGAGAATGGAAGAAGGCGATCGTGACCATCTGAGTGTGGACTTCTAATGGACTCAATACATTGATTGCGTTGACATGGATGGCAAAGCTTATTCTAATTCATCGTTTATTTATTCATACAAAGAAAAATCGCCAGTGTCTATCATGTCATGTTACACATTAAGTTATTTTCTCTTGAGCGAATAGTGCCTTGAACGAAAATTGCTCCAACAGAAGCAAAGTACAGAGTATATTCCTTTAAAAGATAAACATCGAAAAAGGAACGAAATCTGAGCCTAATTAAAACAGTTTTTTTTCTGTGTCATTATATAGAACAAATCCAACTCCAGTTTCAGTCAAAAAATGTGTTTTCGTAAGCGTGATAAGGTACCTAGAATAATCTAATGAAAGGGTCTCGTTTCTAATAAATACTCAGGGCCATTGAATGGGCGTCTGCCCCTCAATTCAGGGCGTTCGGATTTTTTTCCCGAATTAATTAGGACTTGGACCACGCATTGACGTCTACAAGAAATGACAGTGATGCGTGCCAAAACATGGTAAACAGAAGCTAGAAAGCTCGCCATGTAACTGTTTAGATTTCGGAACAACGATTTCCGGTTGGTAAAAATGGCAGCTTGAAAAATTATTATCAACAAACAAACACATTATTGGGCAGCTTGTCTCCTTAATCCTCGAAATCCACCTGCATTTTACTATATGGGGTTCAAAAGACGTGAAACTCTATTTTCTAGAATTAAGGGAATCTTGTATTTTGGTCAAGTCACAATATATTGCATGAATGTGTTTGGATTCAAAATTATTAGCCACCCAAGCATAGAAGGATAGATGTGCTACATTCCATAAACGCAGTCCCGAATTCCGATGGCTTCATGTTCATTGAGGGAGGACATGAATAGCGACAAGAAAATTGAGCACACCGACAGACAAGTGTATTTGAAGGCGTCGGTTGAATGTTAAGATGCGATTTTAATCTGGTCCAGACGTCCGGAAACCGCTCATCATTTCATGGAAAGGCAAAGAGGAATCAAAGATAGCCCATAGGGAACGCTGAGAAGGCTTCAAAAGAGGCTATGTTTCAGTTGATCCATTACAATTACTGATTATTACAAGTCCAAAGAAACGGGACATAAGAATTATATATATATTTTTTGTATTTCAACATGACGTTATAAATCATGGACACACTTGTATTCCGAACTTAATCATTACAAATCCACCTCAGGAAGCTAAGATGCCATGATGACAGGGATCCTAAGTTTCTGCGCACTTCATCCAATATGAAAGTACACAATACAACACGCAGTCAGTGCTTCAATCAGAAAACAAATACAAACACAAGACAGTACCCCAACCACTGACATCTCATCATCAATACATGCCATAGACGACCCTAAAACACTTGATGTGATTTCAATCCCCGTGATTCGTCTCACTCAGCCGCCGTAATAGATCATTGGGCGGGGGATGGCGAGGTGGCTGCAAGAGGGATACAAGAACCATGGTCTCCCCATAATGGGGCCCCTTGGACAAAACCATCAAAAGACAGCTCACTCAGCCCTTCGGCTGGCACTGGCACATGATTTCAGGTTGTGGACGTGCTGTCTGGAACATAACTGGGATTCAAACCCCTGCTTTGTACTGACGACATATTTCTAGTATCATTTGTATTATGATATTCATACGAAATGACCAACTGTTGTTGGATCAAACTGTTTTATATTCGATTTTTGAACTAATGAAGTATCACACATGGGGATGTAAAATCATTGCCTCCCGCAAATTGTGTGTTTTTTTACATAGATTTCATATGAAATAATACAATGATTACAATCAAGTTAAGATTCTTAAAATTCCTTTCCTAGTTCACAGTGAAACAGTTTTGATCTTTCTTATCCGCCTATGAGGGTTTTCTCGTTTTTAATGCAAAGCATGCAGGCGACAGAAGCGACCCAAATGAATTTATTTATCACTGAAGTCTGGATGAATAGATTCCAATCTCCTATCTAATTTCCTTCCCCAAGTACATTGTATGTTGAGCAATGAAGCGTCAATCTGTTAGAAATGTAGAAAAGACATGTCAAATTGTGTGAAATCAGGAACTTTGTCAATTTTAATGAACCTATTTTTTAATCTCTTCAATTATTAAACGATTACAGCTCATTCAATATTGCAAACAATAATTTATAGTGTCAGATTTCTAACCAAGAAAAACATTTCTTGACCTATTCCAGTATGATTCTCAAATAGGTATTTTAAAACGTTAATGTATGTTTATTTGAATATGATTGTCAAGGAATCCGATTTAAATTTAACAAACATAACCACATAAAAAAGAAACATCTTGCCACGATCAGGAAAAAAACTCTCATTTGGTCAAGAGGTTCGCTTGACCCAAAATGGCCATGTTTCCATACATTCAACAACCATACACGATGCATAATCAAAACAAAGCCATTTGATGCAAAATAATGTTGCAAAACACTTAAGGTAATCAATAAGGCGGCTCATTACTAAATCAACACTTTTGATGAACTTGTTTAAGCAAGGCAATGCGTTGAATGCTGAAAAAGAGGGTAAACCGATGATGGAATCGGAATTTATAACCGTTTCCATCAAAAATCGTTTTGCTCATAACACTTCATAAAGCAAACGTCATGTTTCTATTTATAGCATCTTTGGTTGAGTGTCTCGCCATCATTCTGGAAAGGTTAAGATGAGATCGAAAGGGGCAAAACGTTAAAATGACATAGGACATAGGAGCCTATACCATTAAATTGGACGTTTGATGGATCCTGAGTAAATTTAAGCTTGCTGGCAAACCATGCGACGGAATACCTATAACGTTAACATTGAACCTTTAATTTGGAATCTTCCACCTTCAGTTTAGGACCTCGCGTTGAAATGAAGAACATATCAACAGTAACTTTTATTCAACCAAACAAATACAGTCACAATGACAACAACGCAACTTGCACAAAAATGACGGTTTTCAAAAAAACTACATTTCAATTGAAAAATATATGAAAATACATCCCGGATTTAACAATAAAATTTAGAATAATACTACCATAATATCAAAGTCCACATTCAAACCATGACCCAGAACGCAACCCAACCTCGCAATTGTTTTTTGCTCAAGTAATTTTCTTTTGATAATTTCGGAGCAAAAAAACAATCCACTTACTAACAATGCGTTCTGGGTCATGGTTTGAATGTGGACTTTGATTTTCAGCAGCTTTTGTAAATTGTGAGTGTATATATGTAAATGCGTCCTTTTAAAATACTTTTTATAGTAATACTACTTATATTTGTAATATTATCCTAATTATATTAATTATTATTATTTCTCACATTTATGTATATTTTATATTATGGTAGTATTATTCTAAATTTTATTGTTAAATCCGGGATGTATTTTCATATATTTTTCAATTGAAATGTAGTTTTTTTGAAAACCGTCATTTTTGTGCAAGTTGCGTTGTTGTCATGGTGAATACTCAATGTAAACACAACAAAAAAAATTAAACCTGAAGAAGGCTGCATCAGCCGAAAATTCGTAAATAAATATTAAAAAATCCCTTGTTTTAAAATTTATGAACTAAATTAACTTTTAACATACAAGTGGACACGGAAAACTTATAAATATTTATAAATACAGTCACGTCGACCCTTGACGTATGTACCCCATAGTAGCAAGAAAACGGGTTTAATTTATACCTCAAAACGCATAATTTAAAAGCATCTTAACCGGCTTATCGTATATGATTTATTTGCTTTCAATATGGCACCAGGATGAATGTGCATTTTAAGTTTTATACTTACATGTATAATTAAATGACGCTGTCTACTTTACAAAATTAAATATAAAAGGTGCAGCGACCTTTTTAAAACTCTCATCTGAAATTCATCTCAAAATACAATAACAACATATGAGAATATTATAATTGAAGCCATTTTAGTTATAGATGCAAGTATACTTTGGTCTTTAATATCACTTCTATATTTTGATGCCAATAGGGTAATGGATTGTGGTCAGTAATGTCAAAGGAGATGTGATACTTCGCGAAGGCTTGGGTTTCATCAAAGAGGTCCGTCCTGATAGTGTTCAAAAGGAAAACAACTGTTTGAATCAGTACATATTCGTGTTTTGTGCAATATCAAGTTCTTCAGTCTTGACTCTTCGTTTAAATCACAATTTCAAATTCGGAAGGTTCATATATTCTATACTTCAAATAAACGGCCCCCATGTAACTACACCATGCGACTCGTATCCTCCTACACAGCGGAAACTGGGGTAGCAAAGTGACGTCGTTTAAACATGACATTATTTTTTTCTTTTTTTTTTTTTTTTTTTTTTTTTTTTT
>LQRL01115032.1:10559-21928 GCA_001703475.1 Hydroides elegans
CGACTTTTATTGTGTATATAACCTTGGAGCATAGCGCATTAAGGATCTCATTAAGCATGCATTTACGAGAGCATTGCCTCTATTTATGTTTCCATTATATATCCAATGTCGTATATTTCCATCATATATCAAATGTCGTATATGGGTACATTCAAAAGTAGGAAACACTGTAAAAGCTGACTCAAAATATGCTTAAAATGTCCGTACATAATGCACTCTTTTATGAGTCCCTTATATGTTGGAGTTTGCAAAAATATTCGCTTTTGGCAAAAAAAATTATAAAGGTTATATAGGACCGTGTATGAAACGATTGGGATCGACCCCTATCATACCAGCGTGTAAACACTCTGGTATTAAAAAGGATATGCGAATCGAATAAAATTGTTTTGGAGTGTTTCCAGTTAAATTTGGTTTAATCATCTTTAGATGTTGTACTATCCATCGTTTAATCCTCTGTGTCATCGTTTAATCCTCTGTATCATTATGATGGTATGCTTATAACAAGATTAAATGAACAATATTGCCCTATAGATCCTGCGGGTCTTATATAGATTTGGACAAAAAATATGAATGCATACAATAGTGCATATATTGATAACAAAAACATGATTGTTTCGTTATTTATTCATTCTAATATAATTCACTCTACAAAAATATCAAATTAACATCATGCTCAACACTATATTGTGATACACAGTACCAATGCCTATTAATTTACATTATAAAGCACCTCATTGAAGATAAAACATACATAACAAATAAGTACTTTTTGAGCTCTGCTCATTTGATCTCTTTCTAATACAGGTGTACTAGCAATGTACGATAAGGGTAATCATATCAGTTAAGACTGATTTGAAATTATATGCCGAGTTGCCATACCGATAATTTTAATTATTGGGTCAAACACCTGATCTCGTATTATTTCATATAACAATGCATTACAAGTTTGCTCATATATAAACAGTGTATCAAATTAGTATAAACACAATACATAGCAATTGAATAATGCAATTTTAACATTTTCATATATCATTATCCTAAGGACTATATAAAACTAAAATACGCATCAACAATTATCCGTGATATGAATCTGGATCAAGTACTGGCCCATTGTTCAGCATCCCGAGCAGGAGGTTCTACTGCTTCATAGGCTGGCTCAAATCCCTTTTCATTGGCCTGAAATCAAACATATACATTTAATAAATCATATGGTCTCATGCTACGATAAAGTAAAACTGTTGAATGTCCTTGATCCATGAGCCCTGATCCCTCTTTTTATAAGGCCCTTGTGGCTAAAACATAACATTTAACACAAAGGCCATGCCTGTCTACAAAAATAGTTTTACAGTGTAATTTGCATTAACCGAGAACTTTCATATGGGTAAAACAGTACAATCATTTTCGGACATTATTTGTCATTAGTGATCTACTGTCCGGATAAGTCAGGTAAAATACTTATATAATTCAATATTTGATTGCGATTCGGGTGTCCGGTGTCCGAAGTAGCGAGGGTTCCAGATTAACCAGGTTTTGAACTAGAGGAAAATAAAACAGGACTGAGAAAACCCTAGAAAAAAACTAGAGGAAAATAAAACAGGACTGAGAAAACCCGTCCGGTTTAGCGAGGTGTCCGGTCTAGCGAGGTGTCCGGTCTAGCGAGATGTCCGGTCGCAAGGTTTTACTGTACATATTGGTCAGATATATCATATACAACGATTTCAAATGTAAATGCAAAAAAAAACTTATTGTGATACCAAAACGTTTTTTTTTTATCATGTAAAATACTGATATCATTAACAATTTTAATCATGCAAAAACATTATATAATAAAAATATAATATAATATATTAGATAGATCAACTGATATTAAATTGCACCGATATCACATCGTGATATTGCTCTTAATTGCCTCACTATAGTTCAAATTGGAACAGAAATAACTTCTTAAAAAAAAACGAATTGAAATTGACGATATAGGAATGTTGTAAACGTGAACATACCCGAAATCCCAATTCATTCAAGCAGTTGATAACGTTGAGAAAGGGTCCCTTATGGCATTCGTAAAGATCTACACTCTGGAATAAAGCCGACTCGGGCACGCCGTACTCCTGAGCAGCCTTGTTGAATTTGGCAATGTTCTCAAGTGCGATAAAGGCGGTTAGATTATTCTGTCCTCCAACCTTCACGGTGGACATACCGGCGTGTTTTCTTAACTTATTTATCAACCTGCGAATGAATGAAAACAATAAACGGAATATTGATATGTAAAAGGATCGCATATAGAGTCTAATGATTCCAAGAAAAAAAGTTAATTTGGTATTAAACAAAAAAAATAATACAAAATTAGACAGAGGCAACCTACTATTTGTTCAAATATTTTTGCAATTAGATTCTACTGTGTTTGAATTATATAGACATGAAAACATACAGTAATCAACAAAAACACCATAATACATGTGTTCTGACATAATTTGAGTTTGAATCCCGTAATGCGTTCATTGTTTATTGACTCTACGTGTGCGAAATCATTTTATTTATCAAAATAAATGATTAGTCAATGGATAACATAGAATTCAACATATTCCAAAAGAGACCTACTTGCACAGAGCAACTCCATCTCTTAGCCAAAAGCACATGTTTCTCCAGGTGTACCGCGTCTATGGGACATTAACATATACATGTAGTTGAGTGTATGTGGGAATGATGACCTTTGGTTTTATAAAATGTAAAAAAAAAATACATTTCAATTTTGAACCACATAACATTTTCATTGATGTATATTTCCAACGAGCATCGATACAACCTGAAAACGTAATGAAATGCATAAAATGGGATCTAGAGCTTGTTAACTTCACTTAGCATTATCACTACATATAAACCAATATTAACTGCAAGTTTAGACGATAATGAAAACATCCAATGTTTATTCACGTATATAAAATACACATATTAAACAACAAGAACAAAAATGAATTTGACACTTACACATTCGTCATGTTCACCCTGTAAAACGGTATTTATCCATTTGCCTACTCTCTCCGGTGTGCCCAAAGCATCTTCCTGGTCGTATTTCTGCCAAATATATGTTCTAAAGTTAAGTAAATATTAGATTCTATGACCATGTAGAAGTCAGTTTAACGACTGAACGTAAATCTTATGCTCGTTATCGTAATAATTTATACCCAATTAAAATGCATAGTAAATACTGTATATTTTTCTTCTTTAAATCAATTTTACTCAATATGTGAAATGTGTTAATTTACCTCTTCAAGTTTCCTTTGTATATGCACTGCTAGTCCAGCCTTTTTGGCTCTGAAATCCGACATTTCTGCAACAAAATTGCAAATAAAATTATTATACGTTTTTTCTTTTACATATAACCTCTGAAATCAATGTTCATTATCACTTTTTTTTTTTCAAATTAAATAACATTTATTATAATTCGCCTAACCTTTTGGGTGTGGGATTTCCATTTTCAGTTTAAATATTGTTTTTGGGAAAGTTTTTACAAATTTCAATTTGCTGCAACTTGAATATGTATTCTCTGAAACTTTCAAATAATAGCAAGACCTCAATTCAGATACACCCGCGAAAACATTTTACAATCCATTAGTGTTAATAATTTATTTGAAAAATAATCGCGTTATTTGATAAATACAAATAAGATAGCAGAATTAATATGTAACTTTTAATTATATATTTTAAGCATATTGCAAAACGGGCTATGCATTCATTTTTGAACTTAATCGGTTGTGATATCGTCTTAGAATGTTGAAGAAAACAAACATTTGAAAACAATAGACTTTCAGAATTTATATCCCTAGATTCTTAAAATTCGATTTACAAAAATTACCCTCCTGATAAGAAGAACCCTTATCAGGCAAAATGCTCTACTCACGGACCAGTGATACAGGAGTACTCAGCGATTTATTCTGTGAAATATCTATTCTTTTCAAATATCTATCTTGCTGGCATTTTTACAGAACAGAATAGATAAAATATTGTATTTCAAATATTTCGTATTTTCCTGGCATTTTATACGAATAAAACCCAAGTTATAAATATGTATCTAAAAGCCTATACAGATGTTTGCTTATTAAAAAATGGAATTAAAGCATAGCATAATTACTTGATGCACTTGTACATATAAGATATACATAACAAAGCCCAAAAAGATTCATTTTCAAACTATGCGCAAAATCAACATTTCTTTGTATCAATGTTTTATTCTGCTGGCAAATTTGCGCAAAGTTGCTGGCACGATATTTTCTGTGTTCCTTGCTGGGAAATTAAGAATAAAACTATTCAATAAATACAAATAATTATCAAGTTTAAAGTAGTTTAGAATTCAATTCAGGCCAAATGCAGTAAAATGAGACACTATTTCAAAAATGGTCCGTTGGGTACTCCTGAGTGATAGTAATGAATTATCTTTGTATTGAGTATGCGGGCTCCTTTCGTATCATATTTTACCACGTTCATAATAAAGACATGCATGATTACTTTTGATGGTTTCAAACCAATGTTTAAACTCGAATATTAATTCGTTTGGTGTACCTAGCTCCTCTCCATAGAAGCAATTAGGGATGACCAAAATAAACATGAGCAATAACTGCTCGATTACAATTTTGGAATTCATCTATCAGTTATGGGAGGCAAATACATAAATTTTGTCTGCTGGAATTAGTTGGTGTCTGTGATTAATGGGCATGTCCATCCTTAATGTAATATATACACATCATGGAAGAAATTATTTGAGTTATTATTTTTCTTAGGCCGAAACATATCTTCAACCTGTTGTAATATAATATAGATTGATTGAGAATAGGGACCTGGCTATAGTGAGTGTATTTTCTTTCAAACAATCACATATCTATTATATACAAGCAATGTTGCAGCATTGTTAAGCAATCACATATACAGTCCCAACAATTGAGAATAATAAAGTTTTATGAAAAAAGAAGCTCCCAGGATTGTCAGGCACTTTATCATCTCGTTTATGAAATTATAAATTGCATATAATTCTCGGAAGATGATATAATCTAACAACGCTATCATAAGCTGATAAGCTATGTAAGTATATATGAACTAAATAAGTGTATAATGGCTAGGGACACACCATTGGTTCGAAAACAAGTTGACGAAAAATACCTGAAATTCATACCTGCGAGGAAAAGGTACGATTTTTTATACTTTTAATCCGGATAGAATGTAGAAAAAAGATGGCTTTATAAAATCGCTGAAAAATATAAACCTATGTGATTGAGTTCACATCTGCAATGTAATATCAAAGATGTAGGTATAGTCTGGAATTACCTTGTTACCTCAGGGTTTATCACCATCTTTTAATATCCGTATTTTCTTATATCACATATTTCGAAATAGACTCCAGGAATGCCACATATGCAAGCACCACATAAATTAACTATTTGGTAAACGAGCTATTTTATTAGTTTAACACATAAAACAATTTATCTAGCACTCTTCTATGAAAATCTCTTACCTCCTCAGCGTATCGATAAGATCCTACATATATTTTGTACGAACTCTATGTTTTTGTTACGGCCAATTATCAGTGTAAAGGAGCTTCTTTTCCGCCGCGCTAAGACTGATTTGTTTACGCAGAGTCTGATTCTTGGAGAACGGCGGTTATCTTTCGGCTTCATTCTCCGTAGAGGCACGCAAACAAACCTTTCATCCCGTATAAAATAAGACTGGCTGAATTATTGCTCAGGAACAGGGGCGGATTAACCGTATACATATGTTCGGAGTGGCAAAAACTGTGAAATTTGTTATTAATTATAAAATGAGAAATTGAGGTTTGTTTATAAATGTTGAAAATCAGTAATAAAAAATCAACAATTGTTTTAACAAGCGGAAAATAGGTCTTCACGTGATAAGGATTTTCTCTTATAAATTGACCTCATTGGAAATCGTTTATAATATCTAAGATATTGAAGATTATTGGCTATATAAATATTTGCATTAATGTGTTGCTTTTTCGTTACCTTTAACCCCTCAAGACTTTTCTCTGGATGAGTATCTGCATTCCTAGTGATCTGCATGTATCCTCTGTAACCTGATTATTATGGAATGCCCAGCCAAACCATTGGCAGAGGCTTAGGGTCTGGCCATACGCGAAGATTTTAGTGCTTTCCCCCTATTAATCAATATGTTTCCAATGGGAAACTCAAAAAAGTTTGTTGTATTTCAAAAAGCTCGGAGCCTTTTTAACGTTCCCTCAAGGAATGCATGGATTGTTTGGATAAAAAAAGCTCAAAGAAGCTTTCCATGTGCCGCGGCCCGTATGGATTAATCGCGTGCATGTACGTCATTCGGTCATGCCAGACAGCAGTTGGTATGATCAATATCATGCATTTACGTTTTAATGCATTTTGAATACATAAGGGGATTATCCTAATATGCATGAGTATGGACAGTATCCATTCACTTAATAAAACAAATAATAAACGGAAACAAATTTTTAAAAAAAATATGTACAATTTATTCCTTTGTAAATGCATTTATGACATCGATAACAAAAATTATAGAGCAAATATAACAAAACAAAACATATGAACATTGTACATTATATATTTAAATATCAAATTAGTATACATTAGTAGACTCGATCAATGTTATTAAGAAAAATGGTAACCTGAGAAACATAAGGCACTCCGACCAGACCCAATGTTATTAAGAAAAATGGTAACCTGAGAAACATAAGGCACTCCGACCAGACCTTACAATTAGTCTACAGAATCCTCCGAGAAATACCCATTCATTTTTTGGATTTGCCTTTTCTGGTTGTGGCAGATTTTGTTTCTCTCACAAATGTATTGGCCACGCCAATGGCCGCCAGTCTGTCTTTGGCTCTCTGTTGTCTTTCTTCTTCAATTTTCGCTCGCATCATAGCTTGACGGGCGGTCATCAATGTTTTTAATTTGAAATTAATTCGACCCAGTTCCGTTTCTTCGTAGGGCAAATCGGATTCGACGGTTCTCAAGCGACGAAGTTTTCTTTGGTGGGTTTTCTGGCCTTCCAACAGCTCACTGAAATAAATAATTGAAAATCGACTTTCCGAAATCAAGTGCAAACAAATATGATATTTCCTCAAATATATTATTTAATTATAAACCGACTTATATGGAGCCTCGATGTAAATATATTGGGGCGAGACATTTTGATAAACGTCTATCTGACGCCACGTCATCTAAACGAATTTGCATTTTCATCTGGGGAACATTGTCAAATGGGTTCATTAAGATATGGGCTTATGTTACTTATAATAAAATATTTATATCATAATTTATCCGAATAAAAACAACGATTATAAAAGTTGGAGTCTACCAAAATACCAAAATGTTTAACTATTTTATTGCTTATTCATAGATGGTATGTTTTAGCGAATAATTTCAAGGTTTTAACGTACACATAGTCGACCTCTCCATCCCCGTCCGTGTCGAGCTTCTTGATCAACCGCTCGATCGCCTCAATACTCATCGGAACATGCACGCCCTGAAATGATTAAGTTGGGTTTATGCATCTCATCATCAATATGCAAATATCCACACTTATGGAGTGGTTCCATTTAACGAGCAATTACGGCTCAAGATATATTGCACGGAACTTTTGTTAAACCAGGTATATCATTGAGAAATATTCGAAAAGAAAAATAAATAATTTACCAGCAATCCTTGTTTGAACTCCGCATGCGTCAGACTGCGACTCTGATCCTTATCCAGCGAACTAAACAGATCCACCAATCTCAGATTCATCAATCGCATGCACTCCATTAGGACCATCATAGGGTCCTCGTGCATGAATTGTTCATCTGCCGCGTCTCCGCAACCCATTTGATCCACAATGACCCCGTGGCGAACGCGGATTTGACGCTCTTCGTCGCGGATGCCCTCGAGAATGCGGAGGAAGGGAACGTCGATGCACTGCGACTGAAAGTGGGGGAATGCAAAAATTAGATTTGATTTTGCACGTAAAGCCAATGAAATGAAGAATTTATGTATCGGGGACGTTTATGGGGAGTTATCAATCTCGTGGTGATTCATCATTAATACATGGTATCATTGTAAAAAAGCTGCGTAATATTATTTGCATCGATGACTTATTATTGGTAGCATATAGGAATGTGTACATTTAAAATATCTAGATATATACCTTGATGTCAATTTCCTTAATTTGACATTCTTTATTCGTTTGTATCATTTCCAGTAGAGCTTTGGCGCCTGCTGCTGTGATCGGGTTATTCGACAACTAAATAAAAAACAAAAAAATACAACTCAAATTAAATGTATTGCTAGTGGTTTAACATTTTGTTATGAATCTAAATTAAAATATCAAGTATTCGTTTGTGATGTTTATAGATAATAATTTTTTAATATATTTATTTTTTAAACTTACATTTAATGTCGTTAGAGTATTATTGCTTTTCAAGCCCTTGATAAGTTCCGTAAGGCACTCGAAGTCTATTCGATTACACGTGAGATCCAAAATTTCAATGGTTGTGTTTTCTTTCAGTGCTTTTGCCAGAGCTTTGCAGCCGTCCAGATAGAACCCGTTCCAAGAGACATTCAGATGGGTGATGCCCAGGTTTCTCTGGAATAAAAAATAACAATAGCACAGAAAAAATTAAGGTAAAAACCGAACCCTACTATTTATTTTCATTTGTACAGCCAGGCTATATTGGGAGCTATTTAATTAAACATGTGAATTTACCCTAGATTCTACCATTCTTTTTGAGCATTTGACAAGCATTGTGAAAAGTACTAGAAAATAAGACACACAAATACATTTATGCGGTCTAGCCGTTAGAGGACCTTCACAAATAGTTTTTTTTCGAGAAATTCGTTACAGATAAAAATGAGATGCTAAAGAAAATATTGTTTATTCGATTCAGAAAAAAAACATTGTTTTTACTATTTGTTTACATAGCATATTGTTTCGCTTTCGTTTATTCATTCATTCAATTAAGCACGTGAAATTAAAATAATCATATACATGTTATTGTTCTTTTCAAAATATGCGAGAATATTCTTTATATAAACATAATATTTATGTGTGAAAGTTCGATCCAGACGACAAAATAACAAATTCTTACAGAAACTGATTCAGCAATGGCAGTGACGCCTTTTCGCCGTAGGTGGTTCCAACCAAGATCGAATTCTTCGATTGAGTCGTTGTTCACTGAGATAAACATGAAAGATAGAATATTTTAAGAAAAATAAATGCATTCTAATACAACTATCACACGATTTTGATGCTAAATTGGTTATTGCTTTAATTAATGAGAAAAAAATGTCATTCATAGAACAGCTTACATGATTTGCCTTATTTTTTTTGTACAAACACGCATAAAACGTTAAAAACATGTTCGGGCATGCGTGTATGTTGGGTTGAAACGTATTAGTTAGTTGCTTACATATTGCCTTTGCTAAAGTCATCCCTCCAATCTCTCTGAACGCATTGTGGTGTAATATGAGTCCCTTCAATATGGTGTTCTCCTGAAAAAGTAAATTATACTATAAACAAACCAAAGGAATTTCCGGAAACTATAAAAAAAATAATAAAACGCAGCCATTTGTAATAAATCAATCAAGATTAAAGTGATTTGAGCCAATAAATCAATTACACCCCAAAGAAGATCCGAACTATCTTCTTATTGTCCCCAAGGACATGGGATAGCAATAATTAATTCTTTGATGTATGACAAATTATCGTATTGATATCTTGAATTACTTGTTTCCAGAACGGATACAAAAGTCCTCATTGCAGACATAACCATAATGCATTGTATGTAAACGATCCCTTTTATGTTTGAAGCGTTTTCAGTACCTAAATAAAGAGCATATCGTGAAATTAATTACTAAAATTTACCTCCATGATTTCTGCTATATGGACTGCATCGAACTCGTTTAAGTTATTGCCTGTCGAAAATATTTATAAAGGATACATAAAAAGTCTTTTTGAAAAATTTTAATCGCAGAATGAAAGGGGAACGGCAAATTTCACTACTGTAATCGCAGTTTTATAAGGGTCTGTTAATTAATAGTTTAAATTAGAGTACTACACATAATTATCATGTTGATATTTCTTTTAATGTACACAATAACCAAATTATAACTTTTTAATTAGGTTGCGGCAAACAGTTTGCGTTTCTTAACACGGTATAATACATCTATATATTTATTTGATAAATTTACCTGATAAATCTAATCGGACTAAATTTTCATTTGATTTAACAACTCCTTTCAGTGCTATTAAACCTTCGGTTCCAATATCATTTTCTGCAACCGCCTGAAAAATCATATAGAATTCTTAGGTTTTTGTTTATTTTGCTACATTATTGTTGTCATTATGAGCCATGAATATGTTTAAATATCTTTAACAAACATATTTACACGAAGCATATACATTTAATTTAGGAAATGCATTATTGAATATATTAATGTTCATAGCCTTATCTAACAAAATATAAGGGCCATATAAACATTTTAACCTATTTGAAATATGAACAGCATAACCTAAAACACATTAAGAGAATCAATGAAAGCAAATAGCGAAAAAAAACTGCATTTTACCAGACTAGTAATGGAAGTGTTTTCCGCCAATAACTCAGCTATATAGCGCGTGCCTTCTGATCCAATGTCATTTCCTTCCAAGTGCAGTGTTTTAACTGTGAGATTTTCCTTGAAACGAATAAAAACACGTTGAATAAATAATTATATTTAATGACTTAATGATATCTCTATTTGTCGTTAATGTCGATGAATAGAAGTGGTAATTGCATTAAGGCAAATAACACAAAGGCGAAATCCATGATGATTGAAAGTGCATATCAGAATATGTTTTTTTAAAGAACTGAATGAAAACAGTTGAAATACACGAATGAAGCGAAATAACAAGATAATATAGCGGTCGTAAGGTATAGGGATATATCTGGACCATTATATTTCCATTTTTAATTAAAAAAAACGCTTATTTATCTCGAATATATATTTATTGCATACAATTTATTTCGAACCATAGAAATACATATCATACCAGAAGAGCAGCACAACACGCTTTTGCACCACGGACTCCCAGAATACTATGTTTCATAATAATTTCACTTGTCACTAAATGTCTTTGGAAATAATTGGAAGCCATGACATTTAATTTTGAACACATCTTTTTGTAGACCACCCTACAGTGGTTTTCGATCGGGTCGTCCACGTGGGGCATATGCATAGAATCATCACCTGGATGATAAACAAAAATACAAATTTGAAATTATGTACACCATGATAAGGATAACAATATATACAGTCTTCATACTGCGGCAAACGGTCAAAACTGACCCGGCGTGAAGCCAC
>LQRL01115035.1:15623-26285 GCA_001703475.1 Hydroides elegans
TGTCCTTGACAAAAAGAACACCCCATCGTCTTTCATTCTGTTTAGAATCAATGTAGAAGGGATTACGATGAGTTCATACACTTTTTTAGAGGGGGATAAGTTAGGTCGTGAATTATTCAAACCACATTTGTTATTCTTTTCCTTTTTATTTTCTGAAATGGTAGGTTTATAGCCTCGCTATTATTTTATAAACTCATTTCACGATTTTAATAGGGCTTTTTATGACCAAATCTACTTAATCTCCTTACAAAAGTCTATTTGACCACTATGATGAATTCATACGATATTCACCTTTTCTAAAATTGAGATATTTTCCTTTTGAATCTGTTTCCGAAACATTATTTGGTTAAATAAGATACTATTTGTATTGAAAAAAATATATCTATGCTTTAATCACACATTTTCTTGATAGGCGCTGCTTTCCGGACAACATTATCGTCGCATGCTTTGAGCAGGTTATATTTCCTTGTATATATTTTACAACTTAAAATAGACAAAAAAAAACTAGAATAAGCATTGCAAATACGAGATTATTTTACTTATGACAACGGCTTTGATTTAATATTTGTATGTACTTTTTGGTCTCACTTATTTTTCTTAATTTAATATTGCCTAAACTACTTATGTTTTCAGGCGCAAACCCAATATGAAACCGAAGAAGTCTGGAAAAATGAAACCAAAGGAAATGAGACAGAGCTCGGTAAGTATTTACACATCTTTCTAATGGTGAATGTTTTAATTTATAAATTTGAAACTATGCCAATATTAAAAACATACATTTCATGGGCATTGACCCACCCGATTGATAACAGATTATGTAAATAATTAAACATTTTAACATTTTTTTTTGGTATTAGTATTTGATTGTTGTTAAACCCCTTTTCTTTTTCTTGATGTAATTGGAGACAGAGAATCTAGTTTTTGGATAATTACTTCAGAACATGGATGGAAAGATCAGGGTGCTAACTAAGGTCTTCCTTCGGGATCCCCATAAATAAACTTAACTTACATATGCCTAGAATTCTATGTTTATATTGAAACCCACCATCAGCACACAGAGCAATAGAAGGACAAGATCTTCGGCTTCAGCATCGGCATACAACGCGGCACCAACATGATACACCCTTAAACAATCCTAACCCCTACATTACAATATATAAACAACTCTTATTTTACCCAACTCTCATACACAGAGCAAAAGATGGATAATATAGTTGGCTTCAGCATCGGTGTGCAAAGTGGTCTACCAACTTGGGGCAACCTAAAATAAACTTAATCCCCATATGCCTATGTTTATATTTAAACCCACCTTTGACACACATATTGAAAGATGGAAAGGAAAATCGGCTTCAGCATCAATGTAACAGGTGGCACCGACATAAGACACCATTTAATATATCCGTCATCTACAGTCACTTGCATAAATTTGGAATATTATGTTGATGGGCCTATGGATCCAACATTCTTAAAGTAGACTCTATGAATTTGTTTCTATCATAATAAAATTTGATTGCAGAGCTATATCGGAGTCTTAGCCTTATTTTGACATATACTTTCATCGACATACTTTTACCCTATATACACAGAGCAAAAGAAGGACAAGATCATTGGCTTCAGCATCGGCGTGCAAAGTGGCACCAACGTAGTGGGCCTCGTGGTGTTCAGCGTCACCCTGGGCATCATCGTCGGTCGGATGGGTGAGGAGGGGCTGCCTGTGAGAAGATTTGTCGATAGCCTGCAGCAGGCCATTCTGCAGATTGTGACGCTTGTCATTTGGTGAGAAAAGTTTGTGAGAAGGAAGGGTTAGAGGTGGGTGATCTTGTATGTTATTTGAATACTTGTCGACAAAGGAAGGTAATAGAGACTATTTCGAGACTATTGTTCGTCGAATCCAGTTAATATCATATTTAAGGCGTGTTTTATTGAAATTTGGTCAGCTATAACTGTTACGATACGAAGCAATTCAGCAAAATAGTATTTCAATTATGATGATAGAATTTCTGGCCGCTGTAACGGTGGGTTTCTCTTTAAAAAATACATGGTGCTCCGACTTTAATGACAACGTTTATCGAATATACATAAGCAATGATTAAATCTTAAAACAAAACAGCATAAGTCGCAATAGGGAAGTAAAATCCATGAATTGAAATAAAACAGGATCCGAAAGATTGAAAGTCATTCAAAATGGCCTCTCAAGATCTAATCATTTCAAGGACTCACTTATGTTAATGTGTAACACGCAAATAGAATGGTTTGATTTGTAAACATAATCATAAACATTTTTTAGAATCTATATAAAACACGAAGATAAATATAAAACTTGTGACTCATATATGTGCAGCCGTATTCCTAACAGTTACCATTACTTTTCTAGGCTTTCTCCCATCGGTATCGCCTCCATTCTGGCCGGTCGCATCGCCTCAATGAAGGACCCGGAAACAGCTTTTATTCAGCTGGGCTGGTATATGATGACGGTGCTGGTGGGGCTGGCAACACACGGCTTCCTTTTCCTGCCTTTGCTCTATCTGATTATTACAAGAAGTAACCCGTATAGGCTGATGCTGAGGATGAGTAAGGCATTGTTGACGGCGCTTGGGACGGCTTCGAGGTAAATCTTGCTAGAAAATTGTTTTTATATATTTCAATTGATTAAAATAGAAGCTCGCGTATTAGTACATTAAATTGTGACTTAGCATGGTTATTGCTCAGAGTTATATCAAGCACTTTATATGAACCATCGTGGATCTAAATGCTTTTATAGAGACAAATATTTGATGAAAACTTCATAAATGGTTAATGATTTCATATGCGTTTTCTCATTTTCCTGCAGCTCTGCAACTTTGCCGATAACCATGCGATGTCTGGAGGAAAACGCAGGAGTTGATCCTCGTGTGAGCAAATTTGTGCTCCCGGTCGGTGCCACTATCAACATGGATGGAACTGCTCTGTACGAGGCCGTTGCCACGATTTTCATTGCGCAGATAAACGGTTATGATTTGGATGCAGGACAGATCGTGATCATTAGGTAAAAGGGCATGCTAGATATTTGATTGAAAAATGATTTTGACTATAGAATGAATTCAGCTATCACACTAAGATAAACAGCGTTAGATAAAACACATGCAAATAGTTGTATTAATCAAGTCGAAGAAATTTTGACTTAAGATTAAAAAAAAACTGAGATGCGTACATTGTATTGGTCGTTTATAATTACGCTTTATGAATCAACAGTTATTTTATATATTATTAATAACTACACGTATTATATCATATTGTATAGCCTACAAATATCTTCATGTTCATTTCTTTCCAAAGCATCACAGCCACCGCGGCAGCAATTGGCGCGGCCGGGGTACCGGAAGCAGGTTTGGTGACCATGGTGATTGTGCTGACGGCTGTTGGTCTGCCCACGGATGACATTGGTCTCATTGTTGCGGTCGATTGGTTTCTGTATGTTATTTTTTTATGAAGTCTTATTCTTGTTGGTTTATTAAGTTATTTTGAACTAATATTCATAAAGTTATGTCGGTGCTAATCAGCGACCTGCAGTTACTGTTTTGGTTTCATTTCATAGAATTTATTGAGAAGACGTCAATTAAAACACACTTTAATTGAATTTGGTTCAAATTATAATAGTGAGTTATATTATGCGAACACTGTGTTAAATATCGGTTATTATTTGTTGTGCCGCGTTTAGGTTATTTTCATTCTATTTTTATTTAATTTGCTTCTAAGAATGATCCTTTCCAAAAAGTAGACATTGAAAAATGCTAGGAATAGTACCTTGAATTTCAGTTTTCACAATATGAGCATTACACAAAAATGAAAATAAGAAGAATGAATGTTCGGCCCCTTGATTAATACAACCACTGCTATTCCTTTACCATATATAAAACTTATTATATCCTTTTTGTAGTGACCGCTTCCGCACCATGATCAACGTATGGGGCGACTCCGTGGGAGCAGGAATTGTCGAGTCGCTTTGCAAGAAACAACTCGCCAAAGAAGACAACGCCAGTGACGACTCACAGAACAGCATTCTGGGTGCCGACGAGCTGCTTGATTCCAAAAATGAAGACATGTTCAAACTCCAAAATGGGATGCAAGGCAATGGGTATCAGCAGAATGGTGTGAAGCGACCCGAAGCGTATAATCCTGGATACTTGGCGGATAGTGGTGATGTCAATGTACGATTTTAGAGCGATATGAGGAAGCATTCACGAATATAAAGTGAACAGACTGAGATGGCATTTCTGTTGCGTACATTGTGCTATGAAAATCTAAACTATATATATTTTTTATTGAGGTTAAAGTAATCTTTCGAGGCAATCGAGATTGAAATTTAGAAGTCTAAAAATGGAGCATATACATGTATGGCCGGTTGCAGCTGACGGTGTTAGCAACGAGCCAAGGAAAATGCTTCTTTCTCAGAAGTTGGTGTACATGTATATGTATGTACATGTTATATGCATCCTTGGTTTATATTAATTAATCACATTTATAGTTACCAAGGAAATTTGCAAATAGCAGTTATAAAAATTTAAATCTTTTCTCATGACGAGAAAATCAATATAATTTGAAAATATATATACATGGCATATATAAATAAAATACAAATGGCAGTTAATTTAAGTTAAACCATGCGTACAATATAGAATTATATTGTATTCTTATATTGTGGTATTGTTTCTTATCGATGTCTGTATATCTTTGCTGATTTGAAGAATTTGGATGAGTACATATATTAATGTTATTGTATATATCACATAGTTGAAAGTTTTAAAAAATATATTAAGATAAAAAAAATTCTCGCATTTATATTTTCATGAGTAAAAAGGTCATGATTGTCTACCTGATTATATGTAAAGGCATTTTTACTATATATTTGTGCTTTTAAAATTTGATGAGCGCTTATTAATTACACATTGAAAACTTTTAGATATTTAAAAAGGTAAGTTTGTCATTTTTGAATCCATAGAAGGCGATATTGAGATCTTGATACACACAATTCGTCAGTGTCATGATTTATTATTTTAATGCGACCAAACAAACAATGTTATGTACAGTTTATATCGCGTTTTACATCAATAAAGACCTTTTGTTATATATTGGTAGGAATTAGATTTTTATTTCATTATTGATCAAATGCTGTCCAAATTATAATTGGCGCAAATAAACAATATTAACGTTGTGACATTTTATTGTAAATATTATTTTATAAATGAAAGAGAATTACAATCATGTATATGGTGTTCATAGATATATTTGTATCTAGATTATTTCACATGTAGTGGAAAAATATTAATTGGCATTACATTTACAATTGAGCCCAACCATCCGACAAAACGTATAAAAATCAAAAGACTTCATTTTCTAAATCTAAATGATCGACACAGGATAGGAAAATGGGTTGTCGGCCGCAAGACTGGCATTTTAAAAGGCACTTGAATCTACTTGGAAATTTGGCGCTCATCAAGCGAGTAGCGAAAATAGATGTTGGCGTTAATTATGAAATGTGATTTACTCGGGCATCTTGTGAAAGCAACTGTTTGGCTTTGTTTAATTGACATAAACAAACAGCCGTAATTGAATGAGTGTTGCAGTCGGCGAATATTTGTTTCAGACAACGAACGAACACCAGTTAAAGATTTTCCCAAAGATATTGGAAAATACGCAAGTAGCTTTATTTCAATGCGCTGCTCTTCCGAAATGATACAATTTAATTGTTTTGCTTAACCAAAAAAGTAAAGAGGACAAGGTACACATACTACTAGATGTTGATTTCACTTTGACTATTCTCAAACATTTTATCATAATTTCCGGCCTGAGGTTAGAACACTCTATATGTGTTTACAAAAAATAAACCAGATACGTTATTCTAACTTTTTAACATTCAAACTTATCTATAAATACAATTTGCGCTTTTTAAACATCAAAGCGCGCATCTAGAGGGGACATGCGACTCTCTTGTTTGGTATACAATTTAAAAATGACGCGCAAATTTGCTAAGATATTTTACATTATTGGTGCCCATATTAATGGTTGATATTAATGAATCTGACAGGTTTTTAATAAAGAGCAAGCATTTCATTACATATTTAAATACAACTTCATTTTGCGCATGGACACATCATGTTCAAACGGTTTCAATTGACTTATTTTTTTAGCAGTTGATAATCGAAAAGCTATCGAATCACTGTAGATTACTGCATGTCGACAGACAGATAAGCTGCCTATCAAGTGTATCTTCATTAAGCGTTGTTTTGCTTAAATCGTGTTTGTGTTTATCTGTTATCACAAAACAACCCCTTGTTTATTTTCACCAAATGTAAATGTTTTGGATTTTTATCAACATAAAATCGTTACGTTATGATAAATTATCAGAAACTGGTTGATAGTAATTCACACATTACTGAAGTAATTAGCATCAAGTTCCCGATTGCTTTTATGCTCGGATACCCCCTTTTAAAAATGTGGATTTGTTTTTATATTGTGAGTCAAGTTAGTTATCCGACCACGATACAAGGGAGTTCATATGCTCATTTCAAAATATGATGATACATAATGTAAATTTCTATTTATCGTTTTATGATCAAAACCACAAATGACCAAAAAGTGTAAAAAACTATTTGAGACATCAATACTATATATATATATTTCCGATTTCGCAGCGGGCCCACACGTTAAAAACTAAAGTCCATCAGTTCATTTAATCGTGAAAATCTGTTCACTGTTTAATGATGTTCCTTTCTAAATGATACATGGTATACAGTTTTGATAACAACATAAGTTTGCTTCTCATACTTAATTAATACTTGATATAGATATCAATCTCACACATTCATTAAACCTATATTCATTTTCTACTGTTGGAACCACGGTATTTGTGCTTCAGGTACTTTGTCGAGCATCGGGCGTTGCTACGGCATTTATTTTCGAGGCTGTTTCTTTTAAGACTATGTGCATATCAGTAAATTTAATTTATATCCATAAGAAATTGATGAATGTCAATTCGCATCTCCATAATGTTTCTGTAAAATTGCATCACATGCATGACACGACGCGCGCATCATGTTATTGATATTATGCTAAGATGCCATTCGAATAATATTCAGCAGGTGTATATTCAAACATCATAGATATTAAAAAATCATAGATAGTTTATGTTATGTTTATAATGTTTTAAAACCTTAATATGTTTTCTCTGAGAATATATTTCCAAGATATATTTGAATGCAGTTTCAAAGATATAACGGGCGGCATCACCCTGACTGATTTAATGATATATAAATAATGTTTTGCAGGGAAAGTTCAGGATTTTGGGTTTGTGCGCCGATGGCGCACAACCGACAATTCTGTGCGCCTTGTTCGAATGGAGTGCGCTGTACCTATATTTTGTGTGTATATAATATACATATACAATATGTGCACTGTTTATACCTATTTCACACCGCCGATTTGCCTCAACTACGACGCGACGCGACTGTCTACGACGCTCTACGCAGTGTCTACGACGCGGTGTGAACATCCTCCACGACGATCGCCGACCGTCGTGGACCGGTTTTGCCACGATTCAACATGTTGAATCGTAGGCAATGCAAATCGGTGGCGTCAACACCCCTACGACGCGACGCGACGCGATTCCCTTATATTTTCTTACAAATAAGAAACAATGTGTATAAGTTGATTGAACTATCTATAAGTTAATATAATATTGGAATAGATATTCAAAACGATCTTTACACGATATGTTTCCTTTCTTCTATAATAGTACAGATTCTTTCATTTACGCTGAACAGAATGAATATCAATAGTTATGTTGATCACGGTTGGTTGAATATATAAGCTTTATCAATCAAAAGTCATAGGTATCATTATAATGATAACACCACAATTTCAATAATATAAACCTGACAATTTTAATTGAGGATTTTTTTTTAGAAAAATAACTCAAAATGATGAGACAAACTAAATAAATTCTTAAACATCGATTTGCACTTCCTGTAATTTAAATGAATTAATAATTAAGTAAATACTACTTTTCTTCAAAATATTTGTTTCATGAATCCACTAGACTCTATTTATCCTTTATTGCAATTTAATTATTCAATTCAAATATCTATGTGCCTTAATGATTTTTTCTTTGCAAAGAAATACAAATTAACTATGACGCAACAATTCGCATGGCCTTTCGCGCCATGGCGGTAAACAAATAATTTGATATGTCTACAATTCGCCTCAACCAGCCGAAGACTGTCTACGACTGTGTCTGGTCTAGTTGCGTCGCGTCGTAGTTGAGGCAAATCGGCGGTGTGAAATAGCTATTATAGACTAGTAGATTTGAGGTCAAAAATGGCCGAACCTAGACAAAATTCGAACAGAAATGATTTTAGGTCTGTCGTTAAGTACAAACATTCTAGTTTTACCAGAAAAAAGTCCCACTCGATCTAACGGGCGGAAATTATTTTTTTTTTACACTTTATTAATACCACCCAAAAATTCAATTGTAGAGCCCTGAGTTCAGCTCGCTTCTTATATAACGTATGATATACTATTTCAAAAGCTCTGAACCTATATATTGTGTTTCAAATAAATATAATTTAATGAAAATACAATAAATAAACGTTTTTACAAATAAATTTGGAAAAAAATAAGTGAATTGATATTTTTTTGGGAGGTTTTAAATTTTCTGTTTTTAACAATTTTTGATGTCTCAAAAAATTAACAACCCTCTTTTCAAGCTTTCAAGTTTCAACCAACGCTTCCTTATGGGGTCCCCAATATAAATTGTGCTCTGTATGACGATCGAACAATTGTGGTTGCCATGGTGGACTTCGCAAAAACCACCAATTTGGTCTTGTATATAGTACACAATTATTTGCTGTTGATTCTATCTCCTCCCACAGTTTTGGTCGTAGGGCTTTCACATCTTAGCCAAAGCCTTTTTATCCCCCGTGAAAACGAGGGGATATAGGGTTGAACTTGTCTGTCTTTGGGTCCGTCCGTCTGTCTGTCCGTCTGTCCGTCTGAAGTCGTGCCTTGCTAAGCTTTTATCTCAACCAGTTGAAAATGGTTGTTTCCGGAGCACTTTTAAAATTGTCGATTTTAAACTTTTTTCAGATGCCAATCACTTTGTGCACGCGAGTTTGGTATGAAGAAACTGAGCTAGAGTTTTGAAATTTTATACACATATAAACCAAGGTCTGAAGTCGTGCCTCGTTTTATCTGGATCGAATGAAAATTGTTGATTCGGGAGCACTTTAAAAATTGTCGATTTTAACAATTTCACCCGATGTTAAAGTACTTTGTGCACGCGAGTTTGGTATGAAGGAATTGAGATAGAGATTCGAGATTAAATACACATATAAAGCAAGGTCTGAAGTCCTGCCCCGTTATGATGTCATCTCGATCGGTTGAAAATTCTCGATTTTGAAACAATTTAAAAAGAAGCGAAAATTTCATATGCAGATGAGGAAATGTGGGTGATAATATAAGATATTATCATTTAAGTACGTGGCATGTGCTTATATAAGCGATCATGCTTATATAAGTATACTTAATAAAATTCATTAAAAATCCAAATTTGCGTTGCTAGTCTCGCCAGATGGGGGCTATTTGCATTGGTATGTGCTTATTTAAGGAAATATGCTTATATAACCATGTTATTTATTTAGATAAGTGAAATGATGTTCTTTCTTCACTTGTCTGGTCAGCTGCCCTCCAAAAGCATTTTGGTGTGTTTTTAAAAGCAATCATGCTTATATTAGCATATTTATAAGCAATCATGCTTATATCAGCATAATTGCTTATATAAGCCTATTTCTAAATATAAATTGATGTTTTGCTTCACTTTTTTTCGCCAGTTGCCGTACTTAAGCATGTTTGGTGCGCCTTTGTAAGCAATCATGCTTATATAAGCATATTTTATTAAATTCAAAATTAATCAAAATGTTGCTTACTAGTCTTGTCAGTTGCCTTTAAAACAACGTGAGCGATAATGCAATATGATTCTTGCGTTTTTTTTGTGCATCATATGATATTGCTGGTGCTTTAACCTTATACAGACATCGTGTCATAATGGCCTCAATATTATTTACCCTTTTAACGTATGCAACATTTTGGCCGGATACGGGTCTCAAACCTATAATCTTAGATTGGCTTGGTCAAAAAAGAAAAGTGTTTACACCTATCTGGGGAGCCTGGTGTATTTGGAATTGGCTTACAAAAGTAATCGTGCTTATATAAGCATATTTGCTATGTAAGTTAAATGATATATTTGTTTCACTAGCCTTGTCAGCTGCGTCTCAAAAGTATCTGGGATGTGCTTATATAAGCCATTGTGCTTATAAAAGCATATCTTCTTTAATTTATAAATTGAGAATACGTTTGCCAACTGGTCTCGTCAGTTCAAGAGTTGTCTTCAGAAAGAAGTGAGTGATGATGCAAGATGTTACTCTTTGATTTTAGTAAAAACTGACCATTCTGCATCTACGATTTGTTGAAGTTCACGGGGGATCCAAGGTCACTGACCATCTAGTTTATGGTGTCTCCAGCATAAATTATGCTCTATATTACGATCAAACCTTTGTGGTCGCCAGGGTGGGTTTCGCATAAATCGCCAATTCGGTCTTCTATTTAGTAAAAGACTATTTGTTGTTGAAC
>LQRL01115049.1:6537-22158 GCA_001703475.1 Hydroides elegans
CTCTCTTTCTCTGACTCAGTCTCTCGTTCTCTCTGACTCTCTGTCTATTTCGCTCCCTCTTTATCTATCTCTATCTCTCTCACACACATTATCTCTCTCCTTTCTCTCTCAATCACACACTTTCAGGCCCAGTCATTGCTACTGATGTACGGATAAAAATTCCTATGCCACTACATGTACATATATATACTTAAATTTAAATAAATAGATTATTTTTTAAAGAAACCCTATTGTTTTAATTTTCTTCGAAAACCTTGCTATCTATTCACATCTCAACCAATTAATTCGTGAAAATCAATTAAATCGCCATGTAATAATGCATTGGCTCTTTGTGGAATATTTTGTGCATTATACTACAAAATATATTTTATGAGGATTTTATGAGTACACTGTTAAAATATAAAACCGCTTGTTTTGATTCAGGTACTACGAGGCGTCATGTGCTACCGGCGAGGGTGTGGAACTCATGTTTAATGACATCTTAGAACACATTGTTGAAAAACGAAAAATCAAACCGCCAAACGAGTCATAATGCTCTGAAGTGGCTAAGAATGCTTTGAGTACTTTCTTAGAAATTGTCACATGGTTTTCACTTACTTAGTAAGTTTGTGATATTATTTATGTATGCGGGTGTATTCGTTATGAGTGAATGTTGTAGGATGGCGATTTGCTATAGGGTGTTGTTTAAGGTATCGATTGAGCATTTTTAAATCAATTATGGTAACATGCATGTCTTAATCGCAAATAATTAACGTTAAACAAAGCAAATAATTGAACATATAAGTAAAGTCAAAATATTGTAGAAAGCACTTTAGATAAAAAACGCCACTTCAGATATCTCAGCAATGTGAGCGCTGAAGGCACAATCGAAAATTCAACGCGGATGTATATATTAGTAAATTCAATTCATATTTTTATATATCATATTGGCATTCGCCGGTTTTTATTTTGTACATTTTATTTACACTTTATAAAAACTTATTAGTATAAAGGGTTTTAGTTACTCTGAATATCTTGAGCTTTTACATGTGTATGTTTACTTTGTTATTGCTTTCATGTAGGAACAGTGTTTTTGTTATATAATATATGAGCGAGGTCGCTAAGTTCATTCATGAAATCTCCGTGTAAGTATATGAAATAGTTTGATATATAATTAATAAAACTGTTTTTATGCGACGAAACGTGACCTGTACGTATTGTGATAAATATATAATATTTTATTTTATTGTTCTGTTCTTTATAATATTTTATATATGTATTGTTTGCAACGGTTTACTTTTTGTGCCAAAAATAAACGAATAATTTTTTATATATTTTCCTTCTAGCCTCCAATATATTAACGATCAATATTACGTCATTAAAAGCAAAACAATTATATATCAAACTTTTTTAGAATAAAGAAGTGTTTTATCTCATCATAAGATAAATCTAATTCTCAATTTAAGTTTTGTTTTTGAGATGATAGTTTATTACAAGCACCTTATTATGCTTTAATGCTAGAACCTTAGGATAAAAGTATATGGGCTATGCAAATAGAAAAAATATGTGGGACGTCACGTAAATAAGTTGAATGAACAAAAAATGCAACGTCACATGGTCAATTATATAGCTTCGAGCTCAATTCTATAAAAAACATTTGTTGATCACATGATGAAACAAGAAAGAAACAATATGTATACGCCCCTGGTATAATTCACCGATCATCTAGGCGAGTGTCGTGTTTATATTATTTTGTTAACCCTTTTCCCATACATCTGGAGTTTGAAGATATCATATTGCAGTTAAAGGAAATCTCGCTGGTGGTCATTTGGAATAGTTTTGTTCAAAATTAATTGAGAAATAAACATTTCCAAATGGTTGCACATTCTGATTGAAAGTAATGAAGACAGATCTATTTACTTATTTATGTAGTGAGTTTTCTGCGCCAACACCCCGATAATAAAACAGGGTATATGATATGAAAAGATATGACAAGGTTATTATATATGTAGATATTCGGCGCACTTAATGTGTTGCCTTAAGGAAGAAAGAAAGCGTAAACAAGTATTTTTGAGTGCAAGAAAATACTGACAAATGTTGGGTCATAACCGATTAAATCGGTGAGGAGTCCTAAGCTCTAGTTGAGTTAAAACCTTTATTTCATTTAACTGCAACAAAATATAGCGCTTTGGTTATAAAATAAACTTTCTAGCAATTCGAGGTTATTATAAAGTATTTCTCTCGTTGACCAATCAACGCTTTCTCCGTTTCTATTTGCGATTCATTTTAAAATTATGTTTCTACAAAACTTAAGTTATGATTTGACGACCCAGAAAAAAAGTTGTTCTTATTTGTTTATTTGCATTCGTTTTTCATTTTAAATTAAACACAATAATGAATTCTCACATAAATTCACACATATAAATAAACGCAACAGTTCTACATAATAACTTACTAAACAACTCAATTCATATTTGTCATGTTAGATTATTTAAAAGTTAGATACGTTTAGATAAAGTTAGATAAAAGTTAGAAAAGTTTGCGTCTTAACATTGTTTTGTCATCAAATCTGATTTAGAAAATTTTAAACTTATGATATCATTCAAACGGTCAAATTTGTCAATAATTGTTCAAGAAATGTTAGAATAAAGCATGTTGTTACATTTGAATTTCACTGCGATTACAACCGATCGTAGCATTATACATACGAAGGGTATCGATAATTAATACATATATTCTATTCTTATAACTGTACCTACAATGTAGTTATGGGTAGTTTTGTTAGTTTTATTACACATCAAAAACCTATCAATCATTACTTTGATTGAAGTCATAAGGAAAAAAATCCAAATTATTCACTCTAAAGTAAATAACCGAGATTTGTCATATTTTCGTGCGAATTAAATTGCTCATTGTTAAATTAATCACCTTAAATATAGGATGAAAAACGTTCCGTTTGAAAAGACAAGTTTAAATACTTTAAAACACATAAAAATGCATTTGAGCTACATCTGAAGCAATTTAATCCATAACTGATTCATATCTGTATTTTGATAGTACTCACTATAAATCAATAGGTACGTTAACCATGATTGAATGCGCTTCAGTGTGCTCAAAATTGTTATTTAAATAAATAAGCACGGGAAATAATGAACAGCGTGAGAAATATATAATACAATACCAGTTAATCATAAGCTAGAAGTTTAATCACAAATTCTCGTTATACTTATATAAACATAAGATGTTATTCTAACATTTTACTCATTCAGCATAGCAAATCTGTCCAAAATTTCCTGCAATTCTCAATTCTTCGTTTTGGTTATTTTCGATTTTGGCGTTTCGCGTCGGTATCGGCCGAGTTTTTCGGAAGAAAGGATATAATCATAATAGGGATCAATGGGATCATATATACCTCCTCTCTTTCCAAAGCGACCACCCAACGAAAATTGATCATACCGTTTGTCCATGAGTTCATCTGCCCGTTTGCCGAACCGCCCGCCCAGCGAGAATTGGTCATAGCGTTTCGCATACTCATCTACGGATCTCTTTCCGAACCGACCACCGACACTGAAGGGATCATAGCGTTTCCAATCATCGGGAGCACTTCGTTTTCCGAACCGTCCACCGACTGAGAAGGGATCATAGCGTTTTCCATTGATATCAACATAGTCTCGTTTCACCTGCTGTCGCGTTGTTGCATAGTCCTCCAAATCATTTCCCCCAAAGCGCTTCCCAAAACGTCCACCGATACTATAGGCATCATATCTCTTCATCAAATCATCAGCCCGCTTCGCATCCCAGCCTTCATCCCATTCCGCGTCTGATCCACTTCGCTTACCCCAGCGCCCTCCGCCCCATCCATACTCGTAAGGCCCTGAATCCGGCTCGCGTTTGATGAATTCCTTCTTGAATCCCAGCTCCTTAGAATCGAGTGAGTTCTCCATGGAATGGTCTTTGTTCCGAAGCGACATAGCATCTTTTGGCGAGGTGAGGATATCGGCTAACAGTGCGAATTCATCGTTGGTGCGTTCTTCGTTTGTGGCTGGAGCGGCGGTGCATAGCAGGGCGAGGAAAGTGACCGAGGCGATGGCGGGGAAGTAGAGTGTGGCGTAGGTTGGATGCATGTTTTCTGGTTGATTTGTTTCTGGTGGTTTGTAGTTAGGGTTCTGAAAACATAAAATGCAATTTTATCAATAAAACGAGGAAAGTTACACAGGACGGGAAATACAGTGTGATGTAGGTTGATGCATGTTTTTGGTTTGTTTTGCTTTTGGCTATATTACATTTTTTAAAACATCATCGTGCCTAACACGTGTTTGGTGCCTCGATTGAAATCAGGAAAACTCATATCAAATAGTAATTGCATTGCATTGAAAGACATGGTCCTTTAAATTAATATACAGATCCAATACCCCTTAATTTTGTTACATGCAAAGAGCAAAAATAGTTACTAATGACTTGACCCTGAGCACCAAGATGCTGCTGAAATAACCAAACAATGCTGCTTCGATTTTAGAGGTGGTTTGTTTTAAGTTTCGAATTTGTTTATTATTAATTGTTTGTTGATGTGAAGTATAACCGGCAAAATTGATAAAACTAAAATATTCAGCTATTTTTGGAATAAAAAATGAAGCGCGATAATTGTTTTAAAGCGATCATATTTGCATGAACAGAAGGGATAATTTTGTCTTTAAAAAATAGCTTTCGTCATATTTTGGTTTGAGTGAACCCTGTCAAATGAAATGTTGCTACATTAACAAAAACATGTTTCTTACCACATGATACGATTTATATAAGACAAATAACATATAAAAAAACCATGCCATATATTATTTTTATATTCATATACTATAACATAAATGTATCAGATATGGGAATGTTAATAATTTTCCATAGGACTATAAATCCTTAACCATTAAAGCATTGAATTACACATCTTTTTTAAAATGTGAATACATGAATGTGAAATGTTAAATAAATATTTTACTTATTTTACTCATCATGTTGATGACCAGGAATTCAATAGGGAGCATTTTAAATTAACCTCATTTAATTTGACGAAGTCGTGGTTAAAATAATAGGCAATTCGATATTCTAAAGTGATTATTTGACTTTTAACAATTTTGCATCAAAGTTTAAAACTATTCTTAGCATCTTTTGTATTAGTATGTAAGTATAAATTACAACAGTTCATCGTCTCGAAGAATCAAATTGTGTTAAATAAACAGTCAGTCGGGTGCTCTTATAAATGTTTAAGACACAAGTTCAAGAAGAGCATCATCTAAAAATGGCTTGTTAGCAAAGAGATGACATTAAATATGACGTTGATATTAGTAAGCGGTGCTATTACTTAGCAATTTCGTTGCACGCAATGCGTAAGAATAAACATCTAATAAGTCTTACCCTGAGAAAACTCCGGTGCTGAATGCGGATTGATAGCACGCGATCTGTTTCGTTTGAAATTAATCTCTCATGCGAATGAAACGTCACTTTTGGAATGATGACAATGAAGAGTCGTTTACTTATTGTCTCACTTAAGTTGTCTCAATTTATGAGCTGATTGAATATTGTCCAGTTTTCTTATTATTATTCTGGAGTAAATCTATCCGTCAATAGCTCCCTTTTAATATGTGCGCGTATGTATAACTGGTATGTGTTGTAACTAATGATTGAAGTCGGCACAATTTATCTGTCCGTTCATATTTTACCAATTCGACGTTTTCCATACTACTTTCTTTTTAAAAGTATTTTTATATGATTTTTCTTCCGAGCAGAGATTGCAAAACTGCTCCTGTTTAAAAAAGTTATGTATTGGTAAATCTTATGTTCTTAATGTGACGTCTGCCATAATTATTGCAAACCATTTTTAATTGCTACTCGTCACGTTTTACTTGCTTGTCGCTCAAAAGGTTATATTCTGCTTTGCCCATTGGACCATTCGTACCGGAAATGCTGTAACCTCTGGATTGTAATTTAAGGGGCGTCTTCATTGAGACATTTTGATTATGATAATGTAAGGAAGTTTCCGGACTCATTATTCGTAATTATGGGGTGGGTGGATCATTATGTAAAATGCTTGCACGTCATATTCGAGATTTTTTCTGATAAACTACTTCTCACCTATCTAAATGCCCTTTTGTGTCATGACCTATAATGTGGCACGGCTAAAAAAACACGAATAAATTGTATTTTAAAAAGAAAGCATATTACAAAATAGGATTATTTTATAATAAATCTATGCAGATTAAACAGTTGCGAAACATATATTTTTTTTGGTGTAGTTCAAATACTGCCAATGGGTACAAGCTCTAAATTTCAACCGGAAGTGCCTCTGGACTTAGCCTAGAATTCCAATTTTGTTTAAAGTTTTGATACAAAATCGTTGTGCCTCCCCTCACATGTTCTATCTCGCATGTTTTCATTATTTGAGGGTGGGAGTAAAGACCACGCGCTTAAAAAAAAACACATGAGAATTCATATGACAAACAAATGATTCCTATCAAACATTGATTTGAAACTGGGTCTAGGCTTCAATAAAAGACAGATCTACGGTTTGGTTATGTTCGCTATATTCTTAGATCTAAGGTAGCCAGATTGATCCGGGCGGATGGGGACGTTCTCGTTTTCTTTTATTCATATCATGGATTATACATTTATTGAGAGGAAAAAAACGTTAAGGGCCTGGTCACACGGAAAGCTTTTTCGAGTTTTTTTATCTTAAAAATGTGTTAATTTCAATAAATTCCTTATGGGTAAATCAAAAACGCCCCTTGCTTGAAGGTTTTTGAGTTCCCATCAGGAATGCATTGAAAATGACGGTTTTTAGGGTTTTATCTTAATACACGCTAAAAAAAATCTCTCTTTGCGGCTAGGCCCTTGTGGTAGGATATCTCACAAAAAGGTTCCCATTTTTTCTTAAACAACCGGAGCACATGAATTTCATATGATTTTCATGGGCTTTTCATGTCTGTATAGCCCTAAAATCTATAAGAAAATATTAATGCTAAAAAATGTTATGTTTACAATCGGCGTTTTTAGTGAAGCAGGGTCAAAATGACTTTTGGCAAATTTTAACTATGGGTGTTTATTACCCATATTACTCCTCAAGATTTTCATTTTTAGATGGTCTGCAACGCTTTGTCGAAATAGAATATTGAGTATGATTTTTATAATATTGCACGCATCCCTAACAACATAAGTGTCAAACAAGACATGTATGTCTCTCTGAATTATTGACAGGGAACAGAAGGGGGGGCCACCTTTTGTTTAATTTACAAAGATTTCAACAATTCAAGAATCGGCAACATTTTCTAAGTTTCTCAAACTGCTCCCAAATATACACTAATTTAAACACATATCTCTGGATTTTAGTTTTTTGCAACATATGACAAATTCGTAATTGTTTCATATTTATATATTTTGAAAAGAATAGAATAATTGAGACAAATGTTATTACAGTTTAAATAATCCCGTTCCACATTATAGTATTAAGAAATATAAGATATATACTGTGCTTTTAAAATGATCAATTTGATTCTTTCATAGGCTTATGCTTATTGAACCTCTTATAGTCATTAGGAGCTCTAACATTCAATATAAAAAGATTTATTATTTAGTTATTTAATTTATTGTTTTGTCTACGATATTTTCAAAATTCAACTGCTTTAACTGTGTTTTTGTTGTTGAAATACCGAATTTAAATAAATCATATCAATGACGTCGCAATCAAAATTTCACTTTTGTTACATCCCTAACGAATTTCCTTATATGACGATTATAACTTAAACGCTATAAATCTTTCATTCCGATGCCGCTTCTTATTTCGCGCATAATTGAAGCACATCGCCATGACGAAAATACATTGGGTAACTAAAAAAATCCAATGCCTTTACTCCAAACCTGGACCTTCATAACAACCCCCTCACCCAGACAAACGAATGGTTGGGTTCTAATGAAAACCACAGTTTTAGCTCTTAAGATCCCGATACACCTGAGGCCTATTAATTAATTTCACACTTCTAAGCAACTCTAAAGACAATATATTGATAACAATTATAAGATTTACTCCACATATCCGTTTCAGAAATCAATAATTTTGTTCGCAAACAGCCAAAAGCTATACAGCCAGAAACCAGATTATTGTAGGCTACATGACGTCACATTTTACAAGCGAGTGACGACAAAATTTATGTGTAAATATGTGACGTCAAAAGCATGCAAGGCCGTAAGGGGTATTAGTAGGAGAACAAAAACATATCTATGGTTTAACCTATTATTCATTTTCTTAGATTCGATATGTATTGTTATTGCTTTTACAAACAACTTAGTGTAAACAGGTAAAGATTCTTTCTTCATGCTCGTGGGGGTGTTGCATTAGCAAACATTAGATGGATTGGATTTATTTTATTCTATTACATGGATAAAAAATATTGCTAAAAATATTTAAACTCATAAAAGGAATAAATGGTTAAGTGCTGTCCGCGCCTTTCAATCGGGACACTTTTGCCAAGCCAGACAGCATCAATATGCACATAATGATCACTTATACACCCATAAAACCATAAGTTTTAAAATATCAGGCATCAATCACCCGTTTTACAGTTTTCTAATCTAATGTTCCAATTAGATTCGTTGAGGGCCATTATGTGATTCATCAAGTGCGATATGGGCCCTTTAAAAAAAAAGTATTTTTAGCTCTATTTTGGAGACCAAACATATATTTTCTGGAACAGCGTCTCCTAAGGCAAATCATCTCAATCAATTTATTTATGATGCATAAATATATGTCCCTTTTAGTTTGGTAGTCAAACAAATAAAAAATGGATACACCCTCGACATTTGTTGCGCTTATTTCAACTGCAAAAAGTATATCAACAATTTAAATAACCTTCCATCTCTGCAAAGCACCGTCCGAAGTTTACAGCAATTTTCGTCCGATATGAAAATGTTTTTTTTTCCCGATCCTATTTATTATCACGGTTAGCAGCTTCAGTGCACACTAATAATTTGTGTCGCTATGCAATCTTTGCGATGTAATGGTGATGGTTATACCGTATACGTATGGAAACGTTCACATCGAGCCGACTGATAACGTTTTCTTTTCGTTTTCATTAACCAGGGGCGTGGTTGAGGGGAAAATCCATTTACATGTAACAATAAATTATGTTTGAAGCGCAAAATCAATTTTGTAACACGCTTAACAATGCATTCAAACCTAGGAATGAAATTACTTTTGATTGATACTAGACATGGATCGAGAAGAAAATGAGGAAGATGCCAGTGTACAATCTTTGATTAGCATTATAAATACCAGGTACAATATATAAGAGCCGAACCAGGGGGCGTGTATTTTAAATAGTAAAAAAAAAGTTAATAGTACGTGGGTGATTCCACGGGTACCACGTGAGTATTTTCTTTTCCAGAGCTATTAGATCAAATGTTTTCAGATAATACAGTCTAGGGTGATGAACAATGTTTAATTATCTTTAAACTGTGCGCACTAAAATAATACTGTTGAGTTTTATGTCTCAGAGAGTCGATCCGAGTGTTTTCAACCCTCCAAATAAAATGAAATTTCACCAAATGCCGCTAAATGAGCGCTTCATTTTTCATAATATGCAAATTGAAATCAGTAACTAAATGTTATATAGATTGCTTTTTAAAAGAAATCTAAAATGATATGCCAGCGTTTTCTTCAATCGCAAAATAGAAAAGTTTAAGCCCATAAAATATATGGATGAGTAAAACGATGAATTGAAGTTTTACTATTTATCCAGGTCAATGATAATCATTTTAAAAAGATTCAATACACTGGAAAACATAAGGAGGGCAAGTAAACGATGACTTGCAAGTCCGAAATTATTACAAATAAGATCCGGTTCGCCTCCATTCAAGGTTCCAAATATATATTTTTGGTTCAATGACACTATTTGATCATAACCTGCCACTGGCTAGATTATTAATTGAGTGTAAATATGAATAATTTCTCCTTTAACGTCTCCTTGTATGACAATATTACCGATGCAAGAATAATCACAATTATTTTGACAAATTGAAAACTTATGTAGGAGACCCTTTCAAATGGGTTATTAATACAGAATAGCTGTAGGACTCAAAATCGCACCTTCCCATTTATTTCGTCCATCATGGCAAATACAATATTAGTGTATTCCATAATTTTGACCGAGATGCAGCAAAATGCCACTCTAATCGAAGATAATTCATCCACATAAAAATATTTTTCTTGCAATGAAAAAGCTCAATCGAAACAGGTGGCAAAGGGCCCTTTAAGTTCTCAAAACATGTTTTTGATCGCATTTTATCCATGCCCGGACAATAATGCATGACACCTGATGGACACGTGTTACGAAGGCCGACTGGTGGCATTGCAACCACCGGGTAAATGTGACGATGCCCATGCCAATGGATAAGCACGGGTCCGGAAAATTATAAGTCGGGGAAAGGCGTTGGGCACTCACCCATTAAAATATATAAAGGACGAACGAGGAGCAATATGCTTTTTCGGTATGATAGATAGGGACAGAACCCTCCGCGTTCGCCCATACATTGTGACCCGCGCCCATTGAATGCGTGACGCTATGAGGTAAGCTATAATGGAATTCAAACGATCGAATTCATACAAAAATAGATATTAATTGCATTCTATATAAATTCTTTTTTTTTCGCCATAATTGCTTCATCTAAATTTTGCATTTCATAAAAAAAAATATATAATGCATACCGGTAGTCTTATTATCTAGCATTAGTTGAAAATGCTCATTAAAGTATGTTGTTGACCTCAGAATGTGTTTAAACAATATATTAGAGGCACCAAGTGTGGGTAATTTTAAATGCATCAAACCTCATTATCACAACCATCATATTGAGCATACTATCGATACACTACAATGTCACGACGAACAATATGAAAGAGACAGTAAAGAATTCTTTGTAGTCCAAAGTTCAAAGCGGTTCTTCAACTTCGTCGGCCCTCGTAACCCGCGTCTCATGTTACCATTATGCCCGAGGGCAGAAGGATTTTGGATCGGCCTGGAAATGTATCGGCATTTCATACGCATAAATGAGTTTTGTTTATGAATTTTGTAAGGGCGATATATTTCAGTGAAAAAATATTACTAGATATTGTTTCTTAATTGACAGTGGATGCTCACTAGATGTACATTTATGATCCCTTTGAAGAAAGTAGCAATTTATTTTTGCTTCATTTTTTCCAGTGAAGCCCGTACATTCTTATACTAGGCATATAGTTCGCAGGTCCTCAAAGCTAAACTCAGGTCATACAATTCTATTACATACTATAACCTTACTAAAATCATTCAGTTACCATTGCTTTAAAATATCGCCAATCATCCCCTTTTTATGAAAGGTGCTTTCACCTGTAAGTATTGCCCGAGGGTTACCGTGGCAAACACCACTCAGTGAAATCCTTTGCATGTTTGAGAGGGCAAGTAATTTAGTCGCTCTAAATGCTGGTTAGCCGTGACTATTTTAGTATTAACTTCGTTCTTTATCCTATAAAAATGTCTTTTTTTTTCAAGTAATTATCTTACACATTTATTTACAATCATGACATGAACATCATCAGTTGTTGCTCACCTTTCGATGAGAAAACATGTATATTCTGCGCATTTACAGTTATTTATATTAAGGGCGTATGTTAACTCGAAACTAAAATATCACTTTCCATGGGGCGGGATGCCAGAAATATCTACACGTATAATATTTCAGCACCTGGGTGTATTTTTGTCTCTTTTGTCACATGTTATATCATCCATTTTTTGTTGTATCATGAAGGTTTCAATGACATTAGACTATTGTATGAATGGAATCAAGCAGGAACGGTTAAAGGGTTATTCGAATAAAATAGGAGACACCAACCGGATGAAGGGACATGAGCAATAGGTACACTGTCGCCTAGGTGTCCGCAAAAAAGTTGGAGATGTTACTTTTTAGGACTCTGAAAATGTGAATTGCGAAACGTTTCGAAATAGAAGAATATTATTCTTCAAACCTGTCTATTTATATTTAGTTGACATATTTGTGTTTATATAAGTTATCTAACTCTAAAGTTTCGCATCAAACACGACATTAAGATAATATTACTGTTATATCGTGATGCGTAGTGCTGATAATAATAAGCTATAACTTACGATGGAGCGAGCAGAATGTCTTGATTTTCAATCGAGCTTAATTTAGTCACGTGACTACTTACATGCACCGTAACCATCTGGCATGTTATTTTTTAATAATTGGAAAATAAAAATGGCCTTAGTCTGAAATGTTTTGGATTCTTTGTATAAAAATAATCATATTGTTCGCAAATTGTATCCAATCAAACGCATACTTAAGCAGTTACCATTCATTTAATGGTACGACCAGTTATCTTATATCTTCCTGAATCGGAAATATGACAACAGATAACAGATTTTTGCCGCGTTACCTATTCAAGTGTAATTCAGCTGACGATTTTTTTCTCGAAAACTTTTCGAAATTCCTGGATTTTAGCTGTTTTTCTTTAATGTTTTCTAATGTTTATGCTTTTTAAATTAATTTCCCGCGGTTTTGAGAAACATTAATACTCATAATCTATTTGTGTTGTCTTTGAAGGAAAAATATTCAGGTGAATAGAGCAATCCATACTGTTTCAAAAATATTTTTATACGTTCGGGTAATTTGTTTATAGAGTTATAATAAAAGATTCAAATATTGGTCAATAATGTTCTTTGAATGCACTTTTTGTTTCAAATAAATTAGATGCATCTAAATTCATTTTCAGTTGAATATAATTATTTGTTGGAATTCCATATTTTTTAGAGTAAAAACGTGTGTTTAATAAATAAAAATATAGTTGTATACACAATAATGTTAACATACCTGTTTTGGCGACAATTATTCCTCCTGACGAAAATTAAATCACAGATAGCAGTTCCAAAAATTATTCTTTATCTTCTTGTCCAATCTTAAATCAGCTTTCTCTTTCCTCAAATTTTGCTAAAAATCGTATCTTTACTCAGTCGTCCAAGACCGAACTGTTTAATGTTCAAACGCCTTTGCCGCCAACCCTAGTGCACGCCCCTCCTCTTATATACAAGTTATTAAGGCTTCATTAGCAGACGCAGCCCCCTCCGTGTTCCATCTTCGCATATATTGGCTTTGACACGTTATTGGGTGAGGAGGGCGCATACAGAATATATGACTTCTCAGCTTAAGAGCATAACTTTAGTCATGGCGACGTAAGGGCGCCGCCTACCCATAAAGTTTTAGATTTGGGGGTTTTAGATTTTAGGGGCGCGGTGGTCCTACACCAGGGTGACGTTTTGAATATTAAGGGCGCGATTTATTAACACTCAAATCATCAACTTTGACCATTTCTATATATAATTAAATATATCAGGGGTTTCACAGAAGTTTTTTCTTTAACTATTTCATACAAATACATAGTTTTAACATTATACATAATTATTAAGCATACTTATAACTTATTGTTTTATATTTGTATAAAGTATAGCAGGGGCACCCAAAATAGATTATAGTGTGTTTATAGTTTAGTTAATGTAAGAATAGAGTTTTAAATAGAATACCGTTTTAGCAGCCTCGAAAAACGTTAAATGTTGTTAAAGAATTAATAACTCTAAAACATCCGATCGTGGGAAAACATATTCGATTCTAAATTGGAAAATTAAACGAAAAGCCGGAAGATTAATTATTGCAAAATTGGTTTTCCAACAAAACACACTTACGCTTATAAAATACATACCAAATTGATATTTGTATAGTTGATTTTATATTATATAATTGTAATATTATATACTATAATTTACATAATTCTTAGGTTTCAAATTCGTAAATAATATTTAAAGTATTTAATATCTTAATTAATCAACTTAGTAATTATTGATTGCATCAGAATAGCGTTTAGATGATCCATAATATATGTTTCCACAATCAAACATAATGTAATGTAAATTTATTTTGCTTTCGATCACATTTCTAAAAGAAATGAAAAACATTAGAATGGTGAAATCCAGAAAAGATAACTCTTTCTAGGTAGCTTAAAGTATTCCAGAAGCATATGAGTACCAACACTTTTTACGCCTCATTAACTTTCAAAGCAAATGATGATATATGTTATTTATAAAAACATACCGACATATTTGAATCGAGGTTTCACGCCCAATTGAACTTCAAAAGCGAAAACCTTCAGTCATTTAACCAAAGTCGGTCTTATAAACATCTATATATTTGCGATACAAAAATATAGAAAACTCCATGTAATATATTTTAGGGCGTCTCTTAAGTAAAGGGATATACAGTCGTTTTAGCTATTTGAAAATAAAAATGTTTATGATATCTCTTGTAAAATAAAGTTAAAGGTACCTTTCCGTCCGTATTCGTTCCCTTACCCAATCATAACGATCTCGTAGGAGGGCGACGCAATGCATACAAAACACAACTCCTGGTCGTAATTTATTTTTCAAAGAATTGATTGGAAACTATGGGTGTGTCTTAATATTCTACCCGTCAAAAATATAACTAATTGCTAGAAGACTAGATAAGGATAAATGGACCAACTGTCGGTAATCTGTTCATTATCAGGCCATCTTGCCTTATTATTGAACTGGGCATTTGACGTGCAGGGAATATCAAAGCTGGACCACATCTCTAAGCTTAATTTAATTACTGTCTAGTTGTGATCTTTGCCAAATTGTGCCTAAGTATATACTAAGAGTGGGTCAGTTATGTATTATTCAGTATATCATGTATGATTGACATGGATCTATATTATTATATAACGCATATTGAATGCATGGCATAATCGAGATGGTGAAATGGATAAACCATTTACTCAAACATTTTGATGAGACTACCAATGTTGTCTATGCTAAACTTTAATAAAATAAGAGAATAAACATTAACATGAAATTTATGTAAAAAGGGCTTTAACCATGATTGTTTAGTATTTCATTTCTTACAAATCAATCACGTGTACAATATGAATGTGATATGGCATTTATACACACTAATTCAGATAAAATCAACCCATATCAGAGATACTTTGACAACGCACGGCACCCTCGAACTTGCAATCACAATACGATGCTCATAAAACAAGATCTATTGATAGCATTAGGAGCATTTCGAGCATTATACTAAAGGCTATAAATAATCTCATTGAAAATAACGGTCAAAACATGAGTCGTTACTAAAGTGACAAATATGGGACGTTTATTTCATACATTGACCTCAGTACAGTATTGCGTCACAAAGAACACAAATTTAGGGTGCTCCGTCAAAACGTATGATAATAATAGAGTGCTTATATAGGCAAAGAATATGACATGCCGATGCTGCATGCCCACTGAGCAATTCAACATTAAGCAACGTCGGCGAGGTTGATTTTTAATTTAGAATTAAAAAGCTGCAAGAAATAGACTTTCCCCTTATCCTTGGTATTTTCATAGTCTTATAATATTGAATGCATGGAATAGACATCACGTGACACGTTGAACAGCTCTGTGGCAGTTTTATAATAATACTTCATGCTTTCAGGAAAATACGGGAAATTATTGCCCCGAGGGAGACCGTCCGGGAGGGCCCGAAGGCGAAGCCTGAGGGCCCTCC
>LQRL01115074.1:0-11380 GCA_001703475.1 Hydroides elegans
AAAATCCATGGGGACGGCATCAGGTGATTTGGGCCTCCACTCTTACGGTGAAACATATTTTATATCGGCGTCGTCGAGTCACTGCAGCGTCCATATTATCATATGTGAAGATGCGCTGCCTTGGTAGAACACCATGTTGCTTTTAAATTATCCTGGAATCTAACGCGGTACATATTTTCTCACAAAATGCCCCAGACCATTTTGAATATAGATATCCAAAGTCACCTACACCTTCTTATCGATAATCACAAGGCTAGTTTTCCCGTGAGCACTCACTACGGCCCCAACCATGATTCAAGGAGCACATTCTTCGCGTCTGGCTGACTTCATATTATACTGTTGTGGTTGACCCTGTCAAACGTAATAAACTTGTATTTTTCCATAATTCCCACATAGATAAAACAGTGCAAAGTCAGTTATAACATGGTTTCTCAATTTCCTTGCGTTGAGTATCAGGTACAGCCTCCAGGATCTTTCCCGTTGTTTTTCAACCGTGACTTGAGTATGCTGATGAACTTTCGGCTTTTTCTTTACTCGACATTTGATTATGTGTTTTATAACATGATTGATACTTCCTCAATTCAATTCTTATAAATTCGCAATATCGCGTTTGGTGGCTGGGTCTGTTTTGAAGATCATAGTCCGGATCTTCTTGACCATATCGGGAGTAGCCTGGGGATACCTCCTACAAACGACGTGCTTTTTCTTGTTCAAAATTGCATGTTTTCTTTGTTTTCTGTTTCTGGTTTTTACATATTGAGTAGTCATTCGACTGACATCAAACTCATCTCGATTGAGATGTCTCTGGATCTGTGAAACACTCGATCCAGATTTCAAAAGACAAAAAATAGTACCTTCAGGCTTTCCAGCATTTTTGTGTCTTGGTATTGTTGAACATTGAAACGGACTAGCTATAATAAAAATATAAGGGCCCACGCACACTATTGTAATAGGGATTTTATAGGTTTCACACAGCGTGCTGTCTTTACAGCACAATCAAAGTGTAACAAATTAAACTGAACACCTCTTGTACAAACTCACAGTCGTGTTTTATCCCTATATCCCCTGAATTTTGACACCCGCCACTTCGGCCCCTTTGTATCAAATGTATAAAATAACAAAATCTTAACTAGTTTTATATCGTAAAATGATAAGTTAAATTTATTACCCGCACTTTACGCCCAAAATGACCATATTGAGATACATTTCCTTTCAATTTGAAGAACTTAGGTAAAAGTGTAAAATATGTTTCATACAATTCAATCAAAATGAGAATACATGTACCCTGTTATGATATATTAAGGCGAATACATGAATCTTTCAATATTATCCTAACAAAATGGTTATTGTTGCGAAAATATTTTTAAAATTATCTGAATATTTGCTAAATCTTATCTTTGATCTAAACCTAATTTTTGATATGAATTAAAATATATTGTGAAAATAACATGGTCATATACCTTATGATTATATATTCATGGACAGAAAAAAAAATCGAAGTTCAAAATCGAATGCACTCGTTTTCACGACTTTTGAATTTCTTCTTATTATTTGTTGAAATATAAACAATTTTGATAGTTTGAAGAATATTTTACCAAGGGGCCGAAGTGGTAACTCCCGAAAAAATAGGGGCCGAAGTGTCTTTTGCTAGGGGCCGAAGTGTCTTTTCATGAGGGTCCGAAGTGTCTTGACGAGGGGCCGAAGTGTCTTTTCCAAAAGGGGCCGAAGGGGCCGAAGTGGTAGGGGCCGAAGCGGTAGGGGCCGAAGTGTCCAATCCCCCCAGGAAAGAGGGAGATCACTTTCCCCAGGGATGGGGGTTAATGTATTACCTTTAGATCAGAAAACATATTTTCATTTATTGGTTTTACAGTGGTCGTATTTTTCCATACAAAGAAAGCAAACAGGAGATTTATGTGTTGTAGTTATATGTTTGAATCGGCCTTTCCTTATAAGAATATCTTTCTAAATGCTGGTTCGAAATTAATACTCATATACGTTTTCACATTAGACACCACCAAATCGTTCATTATGTAGTAGGTTGAGCGCCCCATCATATATTCATGCATTTAACGTTTGTACATCTGTATAAGTTAAAACCAAGACCTTAAAGTTCATCCAACGTTTTAAATATGCTACTAAGTTTATATATTCGAAACTGACAGCTAATTTTTCTGAATTAACTTTTAGTTTGTGTTTTAGGAACATTTATCAAGTCCAAATCGGAAAAGCAGTATACAATTCTTATGGTTTTTCTTTATAATCTTTCATGCGTGTTTTAGCATAATGTGTGAGTTGGTTTATATAAGTTAATAAATGTGCTGATCACCGAATGGTATATATTTCGAAATTAAAACGCTCTAGGATGTCATGAAAAAAGGATCTGATTTGAAAACATCAACAAATTTATACCGTAGGTTGGTGATCAATATGTTATAGAATGGTTACCAACCGTAGTAGGTCGCGATTTATGTAGTAGAATAAAATCTGATTGCCAGGGGTGTATATTATACCTTACAATAAGCCACCATAAGAGCACATACCATTCGCCCCTTTTGGCAATGCTACATCGTGCTGGTTTCTGAACCATTGTTATGTTTGGGCTGGGCATATCGATCTATGCATTGTGTGCAAAGTCATAACGCGCTCTCATAGGATTATATCTGTAAATTAAAACAGCGTCATAGCAAGTCAGCTGTATAGCCATGATCGTATAGTGGTTAGTACTTCGCGTTGTGGCCGCGACAACCCAGGTTCGAATCCTGGTCATGGCAGCGTCCTATGTCGCTAGCATGGCATGCTGACAGATTTTTTGTCATTTCAGACTTATAAAATAAGTTTATCATCGCTTTTCTATCCTTTTAATCATTGATGCACTTTATACATGTTTTGATTTTGAACATGAAAAGGTCTACTTGATAAGAAACGATCTTGTTTCATAACTGTTGCATCCAATTCTTGTTGCAGTGATGTTGTAGAATTATACTTATAAACTTGATCTATATCTTAAACGAAAATGTTGCTCTCAATGAGATTTAAAAAATATGCAGGATTTTTTATTATCGATTCAATCAAAAGAGTTTGCTTTAAATAATTCAACTTGTGTAAGATATCTAAGGAAATGCAGAGGCTTGGACTAATAATCATATTTGGTAGAAGATATCGTTTGGTTTATCCGTGTTCGGGTAAACCACAAAGAAATGGGCCCCGGATTTTTTTTCCAAATTCCTCTCGGATAATTGAAGTTGGAGCCCGAAGGGCGCCCAATTAGAAAACCGAGATTTGGTTCGGGCCCCGGTTTTTTTAAGGCGGGAGCCTGAAGGGCCTCGGCGAAGATCGAAACACTATGATTGAAGATAAGTTTACGACGGATCCATTTTATTTTCTTGTCAATATATTTTCAGTTGAAGCTGGTGCGGTTGGTAGGTATGATGCTGGTGGTCTTCATCCAGGAGAAGCACAAGAAGAACGTCTTCAACCTCATTTCCGACACCGTGGGAACTGGCATTATGGGCATGATGGTAGGTGATACTTCGTCGGACAATATTTTGAATGCATGCAATTGATTTAAAATTGAATGGTAATTGAATTGGATTTGAACAAACATAGTATTGAGAATATCAATATATATACTACCTTTGACAGGTGGTATGAATATATGGCGCACACCGGTATACAGGACATCCCGTTTTTACAGAGAGTCTGGACTTATAGGGGCGACCCTATTCATCCAGACGTTCGGGAACCTAGGGATGTCCTCCATATAATAATAATAATATGAAGAAAACATAGATACCTCTAGAACGTGCATGTGTATGTATTCATGGTAGCAGCGTTCTGTTATTTAAAATTGCTTAGTTATCATTTAAAAATTAAATTTCATAGATCACAGTTAAGACCCGTCTTACGTTTAACCTCTATTAAGCGATTCCAATAACATATAAACGTATTATTTTTTCATCATTGTTTCGTTACCAGGGTAACAAAGGCGGCGTGGGTGTGCGCTTTGAGTTGCACGACACCTCCATCTGTTTCGTCAATTCTCACTTGGCAGCACACATGGAAGAGTACGAACGGCGAAACCAGGACTTCAGGGATATCAACAATAAGATGGATTTCGGGTCGAAGCTTACCATTTCAGACCACGAGTGAGTGTAGAAATATGGGGTTTCTGATAAGATGGTTAAATTAGATGTATATAATATCGATCTAAAGTAGGTCACGATAGAGTATGTGAAAGGGTTTTCTGAGAAATACATTTCGGTAAGTTTTGGAGGGAAACAATAAGATGGATTTCGGGTCGAAGCTCATCATTTCAGACCACGTGTGAGTATACCAGACATAAAGTTTACGAATTGGGTTATGAAACTACCTAAGATTATATCGGACCAGAGTGGTGGTATAGGCTACGCGTGTTTTCGATTGTGCGGTTACCAAAAAAAAAACATTATTGTCTTTTAATAAAAGCATTTTGAGTAATTGCTTGGCGATTGTTTGCATTACAAAAACTTCCGACTTTGTTTCTTGTGGAACAAGGAAGACCTGTAAAAGGCTAATTGAGTTTCAATGCTCGTAATTATACATAAACATGTATATATTACTCATATTCGCACTTTCAAGCACTTCCTAAAGCAAGAAATTTTTCATTGCTTTTTAGTCACAAGACTTTCACAAGACTACAAAATTAATAAGATGAAGTTTCGATGAAAAATAATTAGATCAAAATAAATGTGTTGGTTATTTTAGCCTAATTTGTTGATTATTTTATTTCGCTTTGTAGCTTCGTGTTTTGGATAGGCGACTTGAACTATCGTCTTGGCAATTTAGAATACGACCGATGTATACAGCTAGTCAAAGATAAACAATATGACCAACTTATGAATTATGATCAAGTAAGAAAGAGCTTAATTAAGAAGTGAGATAAACTTCTAATTTTAAATTTGAAAAAGTTTCATATGAAAGTGATCTGCCATTTTTTGGAATAATGACTTTCAATAGTTTTGCAAGTATTTCAATTTCTATAAAAAAGCGGAATATTAAGATATCCATCAAATACAACACATGCAAATGTATGTTATATTCTTTTGTTTTCTCACGTTTTGAGAAGGAGATAAATGATTACCGGTAAACCTCATTAATATAGACTTACCAAGAAAGGTTTTCGAAAACAAAACCTATACATGTATATTTACTTTAATTTATATGATTTGTTATGCTTTCATTTCAGTTAGTGCGTCAAATTTCTCAAAAGAAAGTGTTCCTAGATTATCTAGAAGGCAAAATCACCTTTAAACCAACATACAAATACGATCCGGGCACAGACACATTTGATACCAGGTTGGCATTGTCTTATTTAATAATACAATTATGACCAAGACATGTTAGCGATATTTTCTCATATCTAAAAATAAGGAAGAATGGAGAAAAAGAACATAAAAACTAAAAATAAAACCTTCAAAATATTTAGCATGGAAAAGCGTATGCTTTAAATTTGCTGGCGAATCATAGCTTGAATATACCATACGGCGTAGTTTGAACAGAGATGGAATATGTATGAAGACTCCGGATGAGATCTGATAGTTTGTCTCTTAACCCAATATCCCATGCCTTCAATCTGCTTAATACTTTTATTAAATAAATAAATTAGTTAAAAAATACAAATATACATGTATTTCAAGATGCGAGAAGTGCTGGATCGTAGAAGTCTATAAAAATATATGTCTCTTAGTCACCCCAATTCATCCACCTGCTCTTTCATCTCATTACTCATTAATTATATTCAATACATGGATATTTATTCAATACATGGATATTATTTACATGTTTTTATATATCTAAAATATATGTTTACAGCGAGAAATGCCGGGCCCCAGCGTACTGTGATCGCGTGTTATGGCGTGGCTCCAACATCCAACAAGTCGTCTATCGCAGTCATAACGCACTGACCGTCAGTGATCATAAACCAGTCAGCGCGCTCTTCAAAACAGGGGTAAGTGCCATTTTAAAAACAGGGTGAATGTTTTTAAAACCGGGACAATTTAAAAAAGAAAAGAAGAAAACACGTTAAAAAACGGGTAACTCGTCTATCGCAGTCAAAACGCGCTTACCGTCAGCGATCTGATCATAAGCCAGTCAACACACTGTTCAAAACAGGGGTAAGTACCTTTTTTTAAAAGCGGGGTACATATTCGTGGATCGGGGTAAATATCTCTTTAAACCGGGGTAATTTTGTGTATAGCAGTCACAACGCTCTGACCGTCAATGACCGTAAGCCCACTAGCGCATTATACAAAACAGGGGTAAATAATATTTCAGAACCTACATTCTTATTGGAACCGTTTTTCAAATCGGGGAAAAATACTTGTCTTAGTTCTCAGGTTCCGAAGGCAATCTTTTGGATAGATGAAATTAAGTCGGACTTGGAGTTGATGTTTGAGTATATGTTTGATACATGTAGCCTAGGTGATAATAAGCTGTATGCCATCAGGAGGATCCGATTATTAACAGAGACTAACTCTGCTCAAATTGATCCAGAAACAACTGAAGAAAAAGTGTATAGAAATACAAAGTGCAATGATTCTAGCTCAGGATAGAAAGGAGTGGCGTAAATTTGTGAATGAAAAGTGATATTTGTTGTGATTTTATCTGTGAAACTGGTGATATACGATTTAATAGACTCTACGAGTGAAAAGGATTTTATAAAGACTCTATACGAAAGGATAATCAATTTAATGAACATATGGACTAAGCTTGAAAAGGCGTTTATGTTCAATATCATCATCATCATCATCATTGATTATTAACATTGCTTATAAACTAATAAAAAGAAACAAAATGCTGCTGTTGACGATATATATATATAAAAGGAATAGCTTCTATATAGTTCATGTTTGATATCTTAGTTTAAAGCACTGACTCATATATTTATTGTTTATTTGGCTATTGATACCTTAAACATTGTACTTGGGCAAATGATACATACATGTTTCAAATCATATTTAATAATCACTTAATAAACAGTATCTTAATGGTCCATCATAAATGAAGGCTTTTTGGGTAACCAAGAGCGTTGAAAGAATAAAAAGTTTCAAAAGTTCTAAAATTTGATATCGGATTTCAATATGCCTATAGATGTTTATTCCTGGACGGATTACTTGTGCTTTGCCACAAAAAAAGTAAAATAAGGGAACTCATAGCCTACCAACATAAGTCGCTTGGTACATTTATGCAGCAAAAACATCCCTAGAGATGAATTATCACATCTAGAGACAAAAACGCATCAAGTTCTTAACTGAGCCAAAAATGAAAGTCAATGAGACCACTGTTTTGCATATATTATTGTGAAATCCTTAATATACTTCACCATCTATTTGATTTTAAAACGGATTACAAGCGAATAAAATTTGTTTCGTATAAGTGAACGATATGTAGAATACCGATCTTTGAAATATACTAGATTTATTTATATTAGTCGATACAGATGAGAGATGTCTGGCTTATAAAAATACCGTACAGTGACCTGGATATGTTCCAAACCAAAACATGTAATTTCCTGAGCTGGTTTATATGGACCAGCCAATACTCTTAAAAAGGTGATAAGTATTGATTTTGATATGTGTTTACTAACATAAACAATTTAGTTGCAACCAACAATGTACACTTCTTTGTAAAATTGAAGCTACAAGGTGTCACAATGTGTAAAAAATGGATCACGAGATATCATAATTGATCGATAAACGGAATAAGATGCAATATTGAATAAGAATATAAGACTGATACAAGGTATGATCACTGGTAGCATACTAGTAGGGTGTCATGATCCTAAAGCGTATTTATGCTTCAAGTTATATCGAACGGACGGGAAAGAAACTATATAGATGTTATGTTCTTTGTCAAATTTTTATATCGCTATCTTAATATGGTAAATCAATTTTATTGATTTTTATGTGACATCAGGAGATGAAGACTTACATAGAAAAAACGTCTTTGCCCCTAATGTGACGTCAGATATATGTTTTTTTTTGTCACTCACAATGGGCACATACCTCGCTTTACATACAATTGCACAAATCGCTATTCAATAGGATAAATCATGTTTCATACGTTTGACCACTAGGTAAAAAAGATCAATATCGAGAAGCGCCTTGGCACCTACCGTGACGTCATGCAGAAACTGGATCGTCTCGAGAACGACTTTCTGCCGCAGGTGGCGCTGGATGTCACCGAAGTGCGATTTGATCACGTGGCCTTCATGGAGCCTCAGACGCACCTGCTGACGGTCACCAATACGGGACAGGTATGTGTACTGCAATATTTCATGTGTTTAATGCAGAAGATATATACTGTAGTTTAATAACGAAACGTGTGGGTACAGTGTAAACACAGCTTTGTACTGGCCTGGGGGTTTTACTGGAGCCCCAGACTCACCTGCTTTCTCTGATGAATACAGGTTGGTATAATGGGAAATATATGCTATGATTGATACATTTGTACTGTTGATTTAAGAGAGAAACTGCATCTATAGATTATGCATACATTTGTATACCAAAGCCGTTGTATACTAAATCCCGGTTCAAATACCGTAGAGTTAATTTTGGATTATATAAAATCAGAAGGCGTGAGTTCAAGCCCATCGCGGGGAGCACACATGTTGTCAAACCCAGCTAGTGAAATAAATGGGTACCTGCCTCCAGAGCAGGGAAGATTAACAGCCTCGCTGTGAGTGAGGAATGGCGGATCCTCCATGGCATTACACATGAGTCTGGCCCAAACGCTAACGAAAAAGAGATGGGCTCTTCGGCTAAGACCTACGATCTAGTTTCGTCTTTAACCTTTAACCTTAATTTTGGATGTATGATTAATCTCACCAACGTAAATGAAATTGTTAATAACATTTTGTTTGATTCAGCTTGGTTTGTTTCCAGGTCCAAGTTGAGTTCGAATTTATTAAGAAGTTGGATGAAGATACATTCTGTAAACCTTGGCTCAATGTAGAGCCGTACAAAGGTGTCATCAAGAAGGGTAAGTATAGCTAGGCTGTTGATATTGTCATGGGCTTGATTTTGCAATACAACATCCTATCAAAGAAATTAGCTGGAATTTCACGAACTTTAAATCGATTTTTATCTTTAAATAATTAACTCACGCTTATATATATATTCTGTCTTGCTTTAAAGTTTATTAGATCCATCATGGAATTGAATAGTAAGAGTTAAGGTATCGGTATACCCTTTCGTAATTTCAACAAATTTCAACATTTTATCTCAGGTGGCGAATGCACCATCCAACTCGAAGTCTACGTCAACCCTAAGACCGCCCATACTTTAAACTCGGGCGCCGACAAAATCGAAGACATTCTCGTTCTTCACTTAGAAGGTGGCAAAGATTTGTTCGTATCTGTGGCGGGCGACTATTTACCGAGCTGTTTTGGGTCGTCAATTGAAGCCCTTGTGCACACGTTTAAACCAATAAGGGATGTCAAGACCGACTTGCTGATCGATTTGGTGAGTGATTATGTAGCTATATGTATTTCTTTTCCATTCGGGTAAGATATGAATACATTGTACTGCTTTTTCATGGCTAAGCAAAACAAAAGTCACGCCACTGTCACCCTTGATTTGGTGAGACATTTCAAGATGATATTTTGCCAGATTACTTTGTTTGTGAGGTAATTGTAAAATATGCGTTTAATTTATATTAAAACACCAATGATATGTTATAGCTGCTTAACTCTTCAAAAATGAATATCAGATTCGTACTTACTTTACATGGAAATGGATGCTATGACTTTAGATGTGGCGGTATGATTTAGCAATATGCCCTGCATGGGACAAAAAACTTCCCGCTATAACACTTCCTCCCCCTCTCCTATGTTTACAGGAACACAGCACGAGTTCTAGTGGTTTCACCCCACCCAGCCCGGACAAACCACTCGACATTCCAAAAGAGCTCTGGCTTCTTATGGACAAGTTACAGCGCGAGGGTCGCCAAGTAGAGGATTTGTTTGAACAACCTGGTCTGCATACGGAGGTGCAGACTATAAGGGATGCGCTGGATACGGGACAGAACATCATACGTATCCTTTTCGGAAAAAAATGGTTTCAACATCTTATGATTTTTTAAAGTGAATTGTAACTTTATAATGGGTACTATTAAAGGAATAAACCGTTTTATTTTTAACTTGTCATTTTAACTTGTCATTATGAGTACCATTGCAAGTTTCTACCATACTTTCAAGTGTGATATTATCATACTAAGATTTAACCGGTTGGTATTGAAATTCTTAACTTGTGTTGTTCCGATGTTATTCATATAGGCCTAGTTTATATTTCAAGCCCCTATTGTATTATGGCTTGAAATTTAGCTCTTCAAAAAAGTATAAAATGTAATATTTAGCTGCGATAGATACATTAAACTGTTTAAAACAACAATCTCGATATATGACATGAATGCACATTAGAACCTTAACGCCTCAAACCAGCGGGTACCGTCTACTCTGCAACGTATGCTCTCTTTCTGATGCTCGAGTCTTTCCCTGAACCCGTCATTCCTTTCGCCTACTACACGCCCGCCCTGCGCATCTGCACCAACTTCGAACAGTGCAAACAGGTAAGTGCAAACGCGCATTTGAGGGGAAAAAGGTAAGTGCACTTTTGCATTCTTGAAAGATGCCATCCAATGGTCGGACAAGTACTTAGTTGAACTGTATCTGCACCAAATTCGAACAGTGCAAACAGAACAAAGTGAAAGTGAAAGTGAATTTTGCAAAATGAAAGTGAAAGTGAAACTCCGGAGAGAGCCGACAGATATTGCAGAATTTTAAAGGTTGAAGTAAGATGTAAATGCAATTATAGATAAGTTTTATCACTCAGTATTACATTCTTTTTGTGGGAATTATAGTAAAATGTTAAACATAACGATATGAAGTTTTTGAAATTTCGAATTTGGATAACGGGAAATGGGCAAAGTTCGACTACAATGAAGGCCTGCTCGATAAAATATTTATGATGAATAGACAATACATTTATATATATTCCATGTATACATCATATATTTTTCAACAACAGGTGCTTGGCAAGGTGCCCCTGAGTCACCGCAACGTGTTCAAATACCTCTGTGCATTCTTCCGCTTCTGGCTGGCCAACATCCCACCAGAGGTCCGCCGGGATAGCCTCGAGTTCCTAGGTATGGGCGTTTGTATACATGTATGTGTGTAAGAAAAGGAACCCTGCATCTTATAATGTGCGCTTTAACCGTTATTTGTCAGTTTACCTGCGATGGATCGAGGGGATATAGGTTTCAGCTTGTCGTTCTGTTCGTTCTGTAGGTGGTCTACCGTGATTGCGTTGAACTGTTAGATATTGGGGGGGGGGGGGGGGGGGGG
>LQRL01115091.1:1156-19904 GCA_001703475.1 Hydroides elegans
AAACATATTAAGGATCTTCTCTTTATGCTTTGTTATATACACATGTATATCTAATATAAACCATTGCATATTCATAATATTGAAATGCCTTTAACCCATTTTATGCAAAACCATCAATTCTATAGGCTATTAAATGCACATTTATTACTGAAGTTTTATTCGTGTAAAATGCCAGGAAAAAAAGAAATATCTTAAGTACAATATTTTATCGATTATGTTCGGTGAAAATGCCAGCAAGATGATTATTTCAAAAGAATAAATATTTCACATATGCAGAATAAATCACTGGGTAGAAGCGTTCCTCGTCGTTTTACGAGGTTTCGTCGAATCACGAACATTATAAAAGTGGGTGTTAAGGTAATTCAGGTGAAGATATAACAATAAATTATATAACATGCATATACGAAAGATGCTCTTTCACATTTTGATACCTATTCTAACTAAAAAGTCGCTTTTGTAGTGTTGTCAAACGACGAAACCTCGTAATTCCTCGAGAAACGATTCTACTCCTGCTTTAACAATGAATCCTGATAGAATGTCCGAGAGGCATTGCTATCTTGCATAAACAAGTGTAAGGCCTGGCCATATTGCAGTCTTCCAATGTATTCCTCGCCGGAAAGCAAAAAAAGCGAGCGTTTAGTTAGATGTTTTTGGTTTCCATATTGAATACATCAGAGAATACAGATTGTAAGATGAACAACAAAAACAAATTGATTCTAATATGTGGCCAGACCCTACATCTATTAGTTGACATAGCTCAATGTGAATCCACATACATAAATCACCCATTCATTGTACATAGTATACTAAAAGCATAAAATTATTAATTTTACTTCAATGCTCAATGATAAGCACACAAATATATCCATGTTCCATATATTAATATGGATCAAATGCTGTATAGAAGAAAAAAAACTTTCATGTCAATGTCTTCATGAACAAAACACCAATCATGTAAAACATCGATGCGATCAGGTTTTAATTTATTTCTATTGGATATAATTGCTTAAATGTATGGTCATATGAGGTTAAACTATGTTAATCTTTGTGTTATTTTTGAAGCTCATTCATAGTTTTTCAGCTTTGCATGAATATTCAAAATCAAATGACTATAAACTTAGTCTATGGCCAAAATCTAGAATTGTTTTATATGGCTATAATTGTTTTAATAGGGACATCCCACAACACCATTTTTGAAAACAAATTAAATCACTTATTACAAAAAAAAAACAAGAAAATAATGGTTTTCAAAAAATAAATTCTGCAAAAGGTGTTCACTTTTTTCCAAGCAAGCTGGGTTGTATCTTCTTTTCTGGCAAGTTTGAAACAAAAAAGTGATACCTTTTGTGAAGATTAAAATGCTGAATATCACCTAATTCTCATCAACTATTGCAAATAACAAACACTTATTTATTAGACAATTGTAAAAAAAAGTTAGATCATATTTATAAATAATTATTCTCGTTTTTATTACCAAACAAAACAAGAAATCGTCGATAAGGGGTGTTTGCCATACAACTGAAATCTCCAGGCTAGAAAATATAACAATATTTAATTCACAACATGTAATTCTGTAACATTCCTTCCATAGGCATTCTGCCAGGTATCTCAGCCCTCGCATGTGCCAAGAGTTCGAACCTAAAAACAAACATATTAAAAAAAGTGTTTCTCAAACAATTGAAATCTAGAAAATATACCAAGATATTTAACCGAGAGTTCGACCAATCGGCAATATAGAAAGCAGTTGCAGGATGGTCGCCGATTACCTTTTTCGACTAAGTTGAAAACCTGACGGAATTGTAACCTTTTAAAAGGTACCGTTTCGACATATCACTTAGACAATCTTTAAAAACTGTTTATGATCAAAAACGTTCATGATACATGTTGCTAATATATTTCCCTGTCTACACAAAACCTTATCATGGCCTCATGCTGGTCTCATATGAGTTATTTTAAGTTCACCATGAGCTCATGATGCGGTTTTATGTAGACTGGGTATTTCTTTCCATAGGTACAATACCGCGCATCACAGCCCTCTCGCTATAGTCGGAAACGGAAGTGCCATCGATCGACCGCGTTTTTCTTGTTTTGAAATATATATGACCATTTGTTGCAACCTTTTATTGCAGAACTCTTATTTTTCCTCTACTCAAATGTATTCCATAAGATATAGTTCTATAACTTCGTTTCCATAGGCACTCTGCCACGTTTGTCAGCCATCTCGCTGGAATCGGAAACGGAAGTGCCAATCATCGAACCCATTTTGAACAGTTGCAGGCAAGTGGCCGATTATCTCGCCGTCTGCGATAAAGTTGAAGTCATGCCGGATCTGATGACGTTTATCAAAGTGAGTTGACATTTCAAGGGCTTGTGTACAAACCTGTTTAGTTGTGAAAAAAAAAACATGTTTTTGAGTAAAAACACAGCTGATATATTTGATATGTGAACCAATATCCTAATGAGTCTAAGAGTCATAACATAAACATCCAATGCAAATGTGTTTTATTTTTTAAATTTTAAGTTATACATGCAATATTTTGTTAAATCTATTATGGACATTTTGAGGAATATGGCATTGAATGTTTTGAAAATGGTCATTGATTGGTTCTTGGCCAAATGGTGAAATAATTGAGATAACATTGATTTCGTAGTCTAGCACCATTTAAGCATATAACACAGATCTATAATCAAGTGACACTTTGCATGCATTTGGCGAAAAATGTTTAGTTGACTTAACGAATTGTTGCACAGGGCCCTCCTTTTATTTTGTGTTATCCGTTGCAAGATTCATAAAACGGGTTAAGTAGGTGTGTAAAGAATATGTCATTCATTAGTTTTCGTTTAAACACATAACATAAGGGAGCGGTTAGATTATATCGCAAGTCGCGATTTTTACGGTTACATTAACAGGCGATAAAGGACTTCTTATTTTTAAGCATTTTGGCATTGAATTGATGTTAGAATCATGATTTCGTAAACCTTCTAAAACTTATAAAATGAACCTATACTTAATTGTTTGTGGATCCATAAATAGATGTATGCATATTAAACGTTCATAATTAAAGGCAAATACTTTGTTTGAAAATCTGCAAAGACAACTTTCTCATCACTTTATCTACCACTATAAATAAATAAAGGAAGATGTCATCAAAGCCGACAAAACTTGTGATTCTTTCAAGTTTGCGCTGCTCACATATCTATTTAGTGAACATAAACAGGATAACAAATTATATTTACAATCAATTTCTTCCCATCCAATTCCATTTACTAGAATTCTACTCTTTCATAGAATTCTATGTATTTGCAATTAGTGGCCTATGATGATCCTTCGACTTTAGATTGTATAAAATCGAATAAAAATCAGTTATATGTTTCATTATTTTCTGTTTCATCGAAAGTTTTTTATTTAATCCTCCAGTATTCCTTCAGAAGAAGAAGTCTATCTAAATTTTCCCATTTTGAATCTGGCATGACAAGTATTTACCATTTACTATTATGAATCAATTTTTGACGAAACTGTATAATATAAATATCTCTGATATCAAATTGTAGTCGATAGCTCAAAAATATGAGTCTAAATAAATACAGTAGATTAACATTGTGTTAGATCAGTACCTGCACGTTCAACAGGATATATCTGTAAACAAATAATTTTAGCACATATATTGATTCTATGTATGCTTCCATCATCTTTTAGAATCACAGTGTATCATTAAATTTATATTCCAGATGGGTAGCTTATCGTTCCTTTCAAAATATATTGTCGCTGGCGATAGGAATCGCAGCTTGCGTTAAAAATTTCAACTCGGGAAGCGAATCGCAACCAGCGACACATGTCAAACAATCAATAATCTATGCAAAGAAACATAGAGCATAACTTTTTTTGATTTTGAGAATCGCTGCTATGTAACCGCAAATTTATCAAATCGCTTCGAGCGACAACAAATTTATGTTAGAAAAAGTTAAAGTCCTATAAAGAAAACAGTGAAAATCGCAAGTGGCGATAGGAATCGCTACTTTAATGTAACCGCTCCCTAACATGTAACATGTGTGCAATATTTGTACATTCCCCGCGTAACCTGTACCTTAAACTTACACTTTGACCACCCTTATACATTAAATTTAAGGGTAAGTTTAGGGGTAAGGAGAGCGGAGTAAAAAGGTCCTGATTTTACTGTGTGTCCTTGTCCCCTTCTTTAAAAATCTGAAATAAATCCTTAACAGAATAAAGGTGCAGTAACGCATTTTCACAACTTTCTAAAATCGCAGCAAAATCCAAAGAAAATATAGTAAAACAAATATCGTTTACTATATTTTCTTAAAATTTCACTGCGATTTCAGAAAATTTCGCACTTGCCTGACCATATCTTAACACAAAATATTTGTCGTTTGCGAGAATCTAAAAACAAAGTAGAATTATACATGCATTGCAAAAATTCGCAAAAGTGAGACACAAAACAAATCACGCACTATGGTATCATTGACTCGCTCCGAAAACTACTCAGTTTTTCGCTTTAAAGTCAAAGCCCCTTCTTGGTGTAAAAACATAGTAGTTTACCCCTTCTTTTCATCCGATAAGCGCATTTTATTTTGCACTCTTATTTTCAGTGAACTTATCATTGAAGGGCGCCATGCAAACTTGTGTTAAATCTGAAATCACCGTTTTGAGTTAAGATACATTGACGGTTGTTAAATTGGTCAATTATATTAGGATTGTCAAGTGGACAAACGATGAAATCATAATGATCGCATCAGTTACGTAGTATTCCGTAAATTATATACATGGATCTATAATCATGTGACATGTTGCAATGGGTTTTAGCCAAACTTGTTAAGCAGACTTATCACATTGTTGCATGGCGCCCTTCAATAGGAGACTTGCAATATTCCCGCTGTGCGAGTGGAGAGCATCTTATTTGCTCATTAAGTCTCAAAAAGAACTTGTCCAAAACCTCAACTCGAGCAGAGCTGTTTTCTCTGCAGTTACTTATAATGATGAGTTTTAATGATTACTTTGTTATCAATCATTATTCAAACTTAAAAATTAATGTCCATTTTCGTTAAGTATTTTTCTTTACTATCATAACAGTATAATACCCATTTGTTTATAAATAAATACGTTTACAAGCCGATCTTTCAAAAGAGTGAATGGTATAAAATTTAGTGAAAATATACCCCGTGGAGCTACAGTCCACAAAGCTGATGCATCGTTTCTGGGTTCATGTAATCAAAATCGAGTCATATCGCAAGTCGGCTATTGCAGAACCTGACCCCGGGTGTTAACGAAATGGCCAACAATGTGAACGCCCACGCAAAGCAACTCAAGAACCAAGCGCATGGCGAAAAGCTTCAACATTTAGTGGAAGAGGTGAAACAGTTGGTGTTGTTAATGATACCCAGTGCCAAGGTCTATATAATTAGTTTGGAACGAAATGGTGAGTTTGTATATATAAGTTTGAGAAGTTTTTCAGTATAAAGATACATAATGGCGAAAAGCCTCAACATTTAGTGGAAAAGATGAAACAGTTGGTGTTGTTAATGATACCCAGTGCCAAGGTCTATATAATTAGTTTGGAACGACAGGGTGAGTTTGTATATATGAGTGAGAACAATTTCAATATAACAATACATAACATTATACAGACAGGTGCAAAAGTGTAGAACGTTTTGTTTGGAGGAATAATTCATATATTCTAAAATAATAAATCGCTGGATACTTTTGAAATGGAGCTTGTGCTTGCTCAAGAAAATGTTTCATTTTTTTTCTATATAGATGACCATCTGATGAGGAATTCTCGTCACAGTTGTTTTCTCCTCTTTTAGATGACCATTTGATGCATACTATATAGATGACCATTTGATGCTTAACTCTTATGTAACTCCTATCCGCCTTTTTCTCAGTCGACAGTTGCGTTAATGTTGCAGTTCATTTATTTCGTGTATTTTCATAACATTGTGACCTTAAGGTGACCTCATGGTATGAGTGAATTTTAGGTCAGCATGAGCTCATGGTGAGGTTTCGTATTTTTTTCAGACAGCAGTTGCATTCATGACGCAAAGAGCAACCGCAATTCCATTCTCCTCAAGCAAATCAATACAATCTACGAAATCATGCGTGTTTTGGAATTGACGACATTTGACGAAGCTGAATGGGCAATGGATGATGTCACAGTGATGAACAAGGCACTGAATTTAATCGTCGAAATTATGGACCTGGTAAGGACATCAATCATTTCAAATATAAGCACAATGCAATGCTTTCGATTGGTATTTGATTAGTTAGAAATAGATTGTGTTGTCATTGTTTTGTTCAGTATTATCTGTGTTTTATGTGTCTAAATGAATGTTAATGTACTTCATGTATACAACATATAAGGTAAGGGAGTAAAAGCACACAAAAAAATTGAAAACAGTAACAAAATGAGTCCAAAGTGGTTAGGAGTGGACACTAAGGTTAACACCGAGAACTTGTAATAAAACGTTTAAAACCCCGCTACACTAACCTAGTCCACACAAAACCTCATCATGAGCTAATGGTGATCTAAATAACTCATATGATGTTTCCATGAGGTCATGATGAGGTTTTTGTGAAGACAGGAAAAAAACGTCTTGATGCTTATAGTAACCAACGGGGACAAGATGGGCCGACTGATTCCTTTGCCCTGCTAGAAACACGTAGCTTACGAGCGCTAATGGCGCTAGCTGCGTCTGTTCTTAGGCGGTTCAAAGCGTTTTTAATGTGACCAAAATATTATATACACATTATTATTATAACTCCACAGGCAAAATCATGGCTCGATGACCCCTCTCTGCACCCGACAAGCTTGGGCTGTCTGGCAGTGCGCCAAATCCTAGGGGACGCCCAGAAGATCGCCGATTGTTGCGTTGAAGATGGCGAGGCAATTAAGAAAGCGGTAGCCGAATGCAACACGACGATGGACGCGCTGTGTGAACTGCGCAGGATGGGAAAGGTAACCTGTGATCACACAAAACCTCGTCATACGCTCACGTCGATCACATAGAACCTCGTCTCATTTTACCTAATATGAAGAGTACACGAGTTTAAGCTAGAAAAGGTGTTACACATTTGGCTTGCATATTTGTATGTACTATTTCCTAGCTTGCAGAAGAGAAGTTTTGTGTTATCGGGGACGTAGTCGATGAATAGATTGAAATATATGAGAAACCAACTCAGTGTTAATGGTTTAACTTGATCCGATGTTTAAATTAATGACTATATTCATTTAAGGCGTAATTTGTTATTGACAACAAAATTGGTCCATGGCTTGATTGTTCTGGTCAATCATTTCGTTATTGATAGCATACTGCGATATATAACGCAATTGAAACATCATCCAGTCTACCTGAAACCCCCATTGATTTCAATTTTATATATCATAATCAAACATCAGGTCGTCCATTATGCTGAGTAAATAACTTCATGTCTTAAACCAGTCTCCTATCGTTTCAGAAAATAATGACTCCTAGCTATTACCCCCTCCCCCTCCAAAGTGAATCAAGACTTACCATATTGCGTAATGTATGCATTCTTCTCATTTACTTTTCCCAAATAGGGCAACGACCCATCCGCCTTGATCTACAGCAAAAATATGGCTATCAAGATACGCGAACTTGAAGAACAATGCAAGCGCGCCGTATATAACACCAAGCAAAGCGGTGTACGTAAACCCGCACATACGGCTGCGGGAAAATTGGACCAGGCGCAGAAATGGCTGTCGAATCCGGACATCTCCGGTAAGGGACTAGGTGAGTGAGGGGATAAGGGGAAAAATCGGGCAGACGTAGGGGTGTTTGAAGTGTCAAACATAATGGGAGGACTGAGGGAGGACTGAAGTCAACTTCAAAATAAATGCTTAGACAACAATGGGGTGTGCTCAACACCGAGCAAAGTGGAACCAGTATACTCGCTCATACTGTTGCAGAGAAGAGATTGCTCAGCAATCCCAAAGGCCGTTATAAGAATTATAATAAATACAAATAAAAATAAAATATAATACAATTATTATAATACTCAAATACAGGCTCTTTGGCACTCTGATAAAACTGTAGTTGTTGGCAAGGTGCTTTGCCTCTCTCTTGGGGAGGGGTTTCGTATTAAAACTATAAACATAGATAATCTGTGACATCGAACTAGCATTGCTTGAGATATACATGTAACATGCAGGCTTTGATTGTAAGAATGCTGATGGCACAAGGCGCACACTGGGTGATCCTTGAATTGGTACTGGGTAGGTGTAACTGAAACCACTGAAAATTGTTGTATAATGCTTCTTCGTGAACGATTTTATTAGCAAGGTGTGTAAAAACCCTTGTTGGGACAAGCATTAAGTACCCCAAAGATACTTTAACCTCACATCACCTAGAATTACTAGACTCTAGTACCTCTATACTAGACTCTAGCATATAAATATTCTGAAATGATTATGCAAACAATCGTCTACTTGAACCAACATATGAGTTCAACAAATGTAATTAATGATCGATGTTGTTATATTTGAGTTGACAGCCCTCCCCCCTATCCCCATCGAAAACAACAATGTGTCTTGAATGTGATTGAACATATTTAACTCCATACCAGGCGAACAGGCGACACGGCAGATCATCAACGAGGGTCGCCATCAGGTTTTAAATTCAGATTTATAAACACGATTTAAGATTTGTTCAACATTGTTTAAAACAAACGGTTAGTTTATTGTTATTATATCATTTTGCAAGGCGAGCAAGCGACGCGGGAGATCATCAACGAGGGTCGGCGTATGGCAGATAAGATCCAGGGTCCCGCGAATCAAGAGATAATGAGACTGTGCACTGAAGCGGAGAAACTTACCAACCAGCTGGCTGACCAAAGCATGTTAGGCATGGTAAGTATGTGAGGGGTTTGAGAGGATGGTAAGTGGGTAGGGCATGGTTTGTGGAACATACTATATAACTGTCAACAAAGCGAGGATGTTGGCTTGCCTTAGAATTATGGACATGGTACGTAAGCGAGGGGACTGGAAAGATGGTAAGTGGAAGGGGCATAGTAAGAGGAACTGTTATGCGATTATACCACTAAGCTGAGATACTCACCAAACTGCTGATAAACTTAAGCGTAATGGGAACGGAAGCAGATGTTTGGTCTGGATGGATGATAAGTGTGGTAAGTAAGAGTGATTATACGATTTCGCTTTAAAGCGGTTATGCTGACCATCCGGGTTTGTGAACTCGACAGGAAGGGCAATGTAAGTGTTTGACTATTGTCCAGGTTAATCAATTTAAAACAAAGCTACATAATCGTATTTACAAAATGATTTTTAAACATCTCAATTCAAATATTGGTTATACATTTAGACTATTCATCGCCTCAACATACCTTTGCTATCGCTCATTACAGGGTAGCATCCCTCAAACTGGCGACATAACCGCTCAGTCTAATATCAAACTGCCTCAGCTGAAGCGCGCCATGCAAGATGCTTATGTTAATCATTTTAAAACAAAACTACGTCATCGTAAACAAAGTGTTTTTCAAATCTGAACCTAAATGTATTTTATCGCTCATTACAGGGTAGCAACCCACAAGCTGGAGACATAACAGCGCAGCTAAACAACACACTGCCTCAGCTGATGAAAGCCATTCAAGACGCGGTGGTGCGCCAATTGGCCGACGATTTTGTCGATGTGACCAAGCCCCTGCTGCCCCTGACCAGAGCCTCCCTGGAGCCACCAGGTTATTGACGGTTTGGGTTATTAAATGACTTGAAAAGCTCCATGCAACATTATGCTAAGCCTGAAATTGACCTTTTTTTGGAAATGAGGTATTGAATGTTTGTAATTTATAAAAGGATTGAACGATGGCGAATTGATTATCAACACATTGGTTTCATAGCAATATTTAAGTGTAAAACATGGATCTTTAATCATGTGACTCTAAGTTATCCAATTTGGCAAACATGTTATGTTGTTTTAACACATTCTTGCACGGATCCCTTTAATTCTTACACCTAGGCGAAGAAGGGCAACATAGAACTGTGACTTTGTATGTAAGGATTTAAGGTTCATACACCACTATTTCGGTAATTAAAAAAAAGTTTTGATGCAGTTAATAGGTTGCTGTTGCTACCCAAACCATTGGTAGTGATAAACATTATAAAGATACTGGGATAAACAATTGCAATGATATTAATTGTTTTTAATTACATATTCATAAAAAAACATGCAATTTATTCCTTCTATTTGCAGGTACCCCGAACCGAGAAGACGACTTTGAGGAGACGGCTCGCGACTTTGACGATCACGTGCGAAAACTGGTCGACGCTGCACGTGATGTCGCAATTGCAGGAGGGACCAATGACAAGCGCATTGTGGAGGGTATAATCTATGCAGCACAGGAGGTAAGCTTTCTAGTCTACACAAAACCTCATAACGAGCACACGGTGACCAAACGGTATCTAATATGAGGTCAAACTAAGAAATTTCCTACCCCATGAACAAAATGATATATTTGAAAATAATGTATTAAAATGGGTCGTTGCAAAGTAAGAAGCATACACATGGCAGGAGGCACCGATGCCAGCATATAGTGATCTCACTCTCAACTGTTAAAATCAGCACATTGATCTCACTGAAGCATCGATCTGCGATCGCACAGTGAGGTCACTATTTAGGAGTCCTTTGAGATAGATGCATTATGGAGGGCATCATCTATGCAGCATACGAGGTAAGAGGCCATTCCCAAGGAACAATATTAACTTTATCTTTAGAGGTTCTGATATAATAAATATATTTTCAAAAAAATTAGTTGGCTGCAAAAGAGTATGTATAAATAAGACGCGCATTGTGGAGGGGATCATCTATGTAGCACAGGAGGTAAGAGTTCCTTCCCAATAAAAAAATATTAAAAATCAATAATAAAATGGGTGAATGCAAAAGAGTTAAAAACATATGTGTATTGTGGAGGTATCATCTATGCGGCACATGTGGTAATCTTTCCCAGTCTGAACAAAACCACAACATGAGCTCATGATGACCTAACAATATCTCTGATGAGGTCAGCATGAGGTTTTGATGGGATGTTGTGCAGAGTAGGAGAGGCCCTTCCCATTAAAATATTCATATTGAAAACAATTATAAAATGGATGGCTGAATTGGTTGGAGCATAAGCAATTAGTCCCACTCGGCCATGGTCGTCCATAGCACATCGGATTAAGACGTGTTATTGAGATGACGACCTACTTTGGTTCCATATGGGCGTTTTTCGGAATTCCAAATGCGTCCCGACGTCCATAAAACGTAATTCGTACGTCCGGATCGGGCGCGACGTCGATGAAATGTCTTTTATACGTCCGCGACGAAAAAGGACGTCTGTATAACTTACATACGGGTCCGAAGTAGGGCCTCCGCTCATCATCCATGGGCGTCTTGCCGAGTGGGGTGTATTCTGCAGGGCCTTTTTCGTCCAACACGATGAAAACATGGATATTTGCTCCAAAATAAAATGCACTTTGTCATGAATAAAAATCAAACATATTAAAATATAGACACAAAAGAACAAAAACATCTAAATCTCTATAAATCAACTATATACCTAAATATCAAAGCTACGTTTAAAATATATTTTCGGGACCCTTCATGTCTGATATAGATACTTAAACTTCAAGCTACTTCACCAATAGACAATAAAATACATGAATTGCCGGGAACGCAAATTTGGAAAATTAGTGCGCTCATAAAAATGCATTGAATTGATGTCAAGCGCGGTTTTCAAGAATACGTGAGCCTGATGTGGCTATCTTTAAACGAACATAAATACTCTTTTTCATATGATTTTCATAAAATACCGTTCTATTTTTTCAGGTACATGACCTTACGCCGCAAGTGGTCAAAGCCGCTCGCATTGTACTCAATACTAACAATGATGGACGAACCGAGGAAAACTTTGACATTTTGAAGAAGCAGTTTCAAGACAACCTGGATAAACTGCAAGGCTTCGTACATGAAGCGACCGACATTGTGGCCTTTATTAAAGCATGTGGTAAGGGAGTTAAATGTCATCTCTCTATGAACAAAACATCACCATGATCTCATGCTAGCCTGACATTCTCTCACTTTAGGTCAGCATGAGGTCATGATGAGGTTTTGTGGAAACGACCGGCACTGTGGTCTTTAATAAAGCATATGGTAAGGGAGTTTAAGGTCATGTCAATGTCGGTTTTCTTAAAGGTTTTTTAAGCGATTGATTAATCAACGGTTGCATTTGTACTTGGTTAGTTGGTATTTATTTAAATATTTGGTTATGTTTACAATGTAACGTAAGGGCGGTCTATTTATTGTTTTGGGCTTTTTTACTTAATTTAAAGACGGATAAGGGAGTTAGGTCCTCTCCACATTGGATGTTTTTTCTTGCTTGATTTCCTAACAAGCCTCTCTTCAAATGCATTTCTTATGGGAAACGAAAAAACAGCGAGCGTTAAGGAAGCTTTATGAGTTCACCAAAAGGAATATATTGGAAGACAGATTTGTTAGAGTGAAAAAGTAAAAAAGGCTCCGAATGTTGCTGGGCCTTAAAGGACATGTCAATGTCGGATTTTTAAAAGGTCTATTGTGTTAAATGTGTGTTGTTTACAATCGTGTTTGGTCCAGTATGCAGTCAAATGAGAAGCCCTGTTAAGTGTGTTTTGCTTTCAGTGTAACTTATAGGTAGTCTTAATGAAATTCTTTTAATTACTGTTTTGAGTTGTTGAAGTTAATTGATTTCGGGTTCGAGATCACATATATGAATTTCAGAGATTGTGTAAACGTTTAATAAGGTAACATCACATGTACATGCCAAATACACCGTTTCATTATGCTTTAAGAAACAAAACACGGAGAAGCGGGTGGGATCGACACGGCACGGAATTCTGACCTAGGCCATACAAAAACCCCATAATTACATCATTCTGAGCTCATGTGAGTAACTTTTAGGTCAGCATGAGCACATGATGAGGTTCCGTGTATTCGCGCCATTATTGCTTGCAATATATTCAAAAATACAGTTTTACTCTTATCTCTAATCTTATTATTTCAGAGGAGGGCATCCTTCGCGATACAAACTGCATCGAAGAGGGCATCAGAAACGCGGACGTTTTGGGCGTCATTTCGAAAATTACAAGCATTGGCAAGCGAACGAATCGCGTCTCGCAAGTCGCTGAACAAGAAGCCAATAAAACAGAGGATTCAAATGTTATGGACCGCGTGAAAGTCTCGACCACACAGCTCACTGAAAGTAAGTAGATATCAGGGAGTCAGGGAAAAGAATGGCATGACATAAATATTTTTGATAAAAACGCAAAAAAAGGTTCGTATGCAACAAGCGAACATTTCCGCGTTAAGCTTCGAGCGACGAGCGAATTGCGTATCGCATTTCGCTCAACCAGAAGCCAATAATTATACAGATACCACTTTTGTTGATTGGGCGAATAAGTTAGGCGTAGCAAATGACATTGAGCTGTTGATAAGGTGTTCAGGGTTAAGCCGTATTGGGATGATTTATGTACATATGTATACATAAAATAATGGTCTGATACAGCAAAAAATTAATCTAATTTTGCTGCGAGCAGATCGAGTTTAGCAAGACGCTAAACGATAAACATAGATATATATAGACAGAATCAAAATTATGTAATTTTATACATTTTATTTATTCAGTCATTTAATAATCCCCTCTCGCATGACAATTGCGCGTTCACCCAAAACCGAACCAAAAAATCTCGAAAGCGTGTTTGTTATACGTTTTATACCAATTTCATTTGACGAAAAATGCGCATAATTCAAACTTACAAATTACGCGCTTTTTTCTTCAAGTTAAGTTGGTATGAAAAACATGACAAACACGCTGTCGAGCTTTTTTGGTCCTGTTTCGGGTGAACGCGCCTTTACTTTTCCGTGCTTTCAAATGCCCATTTCAATTCAGTGAACAAACAGATGATAATGAGTTCCAAGCAGTTTGCGTTAAATCCGAGAAATCCCGCCACAGCACAGGGATTGCGAGAGGCCAGCAAGAACGTAAGTTTCTATATAATGTCTCGAAAAACAAGGATTCTATTTTTTAGCAATTTCTTATAATTTGCATGCATTAGGCTAGCGTTCTAGAAATCGTTTGTTCTTTGCAAAATGTCATGGTAATCGCTAGATTTTAAGCATAGGAAAGGTGCAAAAAAGACTATTTCAGCATTTGTCTTACTTTTTGAGTACAGATTATGCTGTCCACATCTTTCGTTATAACATTTTATAGTTCATAAACCAATGTTTACACCTTTTTAATTGCGTTTTGACCATTTCTGTCACAACAATCTGGTTATTTAATGGGAATATTTAGGTAGATATCAGTATCGTTACTAAGCACACCGTGATAAAAATCAATGAATTTCCAGCTTTTCAACTATGTTCAATAGAAAAGACCAAATCCATGAATTTGTTTATAGTAGCCTTTTTTCATCATTCCTCGGGAGTCGAAAAACCGAGTCCTATCGTCCATGAGGCCAAAATGTTTAAGTTTAATTTCAATTAACATATCCTGCATTTTTTGTTCAACCTGTCACAGATGTCCACTCTCTATTAACAAAGGGTACCCAGTTGTAAACAAAAATAATATCTAAGTAAAATCAAAGGCTAGCCCAAACCATTTGCTCTAATTCTTACCGGCTAAAATGGTCGCTGTTTCTAAAGCAAATACGTGATACTAATTCACAAATGTAAAAAAAAAACAATAATTAGGACTGACTTGCCTTTAAACAATATTCATATATTGTTATTTGATTTTTTATATATGCGCTATATGCTTCAGTTGCTGGACGCTATGCGTGGAGTACGAGAGGTTGTTACCCCAAGCGACAACTAGGGAGCAATAGTTGGCAACTACTTGGGAACTCATCTGCAACTACTTAGCAACCACTTGGCAATTCCTTGGCAACTAATCGGCAACTATTTTTGCGACAACTAGGCAAATACTTGAAAACTACTTTGCAACGTTTGGGCAACTCCTTGGCAACTCCTTGGCAACTCCTTGGCAGCTTCCTGACAACTACATGGCAACTATTTGGCAATTACTTGGTGTTGTCGTCATACGTACATGTTCTTATTGCAAATGTGTTTTTGGTTTAGCAATTTAATAAGCAAAGAACATAGTTCAGATAATAAAGAGTTGACTTAGTTATATCAATTGTATAATTCAAAAATGTATGAGTGATATTTCACATTGAAGACGGGTTGCAACTACATTTTAAAACAAATGTGAATTTCGCTCTTTTTTGTTTTTCTGTGATGTCTTTGTTCATATCGTGTGACCTTAAATCAAATAAGTATTATAATGTCATGTTTGCTTAGAATATGTATTTCATATTGATTTTCAATAAATTAATTATGTTTTTAAGTGACTTTATATGCATTCATTGTTTTCGACGTTGTATTGCTGTGGTGCTCTGATAACTTAAAATGTGCAAATTGTGTTTAAGTATACTTAACATGCTTCGCCAAACTGTTTTGCAAAAATATTATTTGGCTATATATACATGTTACATTTTAAATAATGCTACGAAATCGATGTGGTCATAATATATTTAACATTTGGTAAATTGCTTATCCTTATATAAATAGCCAAATTGCAAAAAAACATGTTTCTTCTCTCGAAACGCCAATTCAAGACTTAACATTATGTTGCACGGAACCCTTCAATTTTACTCTTTACTCTTAATTAAGTTTTAAAATTAATTGATATATGGCCGGATGAACCCTTGGGGTTGGACCCAAGCATTAGTTGAACTATGCTTGAGCGCCATGCTTTTCAGAGGCCTCAAAATCATGTTGAGTTGTTCGAATAAACACATAAACGAAAATAAATATCGTTTTATTACATTATTTTGTTCGCTTTTTGCACCATCAAATATGCTGCTTTTTTGGTGATGAAAAGTGATACTTTCGATGGTTTTCAATTGTTCTTAAACTATCACTATGGTTTTAAAAACTAATGTATGACGCAATGCTTTCTTCAAATTATTTTGTTTGATAGTACAATATAGATGAACCCTTGGGGCTGGCCCCAAGCATTAGTTGAACTATGCTTGATAGCTGACTTAATATTTTATTTCAGAGGCCACAAACTGATTTTTAAACGATGATCAGTAGTAAACCTATTAAAATAAATAATGTTTATAAATTAATTTTTGAAAAAATTATAAATGAACATTGACTGACTGGTGGAACAACACGTTACCATTCATTCATATACAATATACATGTAGGTATACAAGAAATTCAGGTTCATATACCATATGTGCATACAAACATACAAACACATATTTTCGTATACCATATAGGTATAGGAATATATACCCATACAAACTGTTTTCATATCTTATTTCATTTTGAAATACTATTCGGTTTTGCATGAAATAACTTATGAAAGTATGAAAGTATTATACTGTTTAACCTTTTAAGGGAAAGTCAGCTTACCAGACGATCACATGTTTCCTGCCTAGGCAATATTTAGATGGCAATTGTGGAACCTTTGGCATGATTGGCTCAATAGCTCTAATAGCTTGTCAACAAAAAAACATCATCTCCTTTTTTATTCAGATATGATGGTATAAGTAAAATACTAAATTTCGGGTAATGGTGCGTTCAGCAAAACTTTGTGTCTGCGTCTGAGGGATTTAAATTAGCATAAACATAGTAATCCTTGCGAAATTAAAACCGCTGAGTTTACTCTGTTTATACCAATTTAATTTCCGCATACGCTGACGCAAAGTTCCGCTGAATGCACTATAAAAATCTATAACACCTTTTTCACAACTGATCCAATATTCAATGTGTCTATTTGCAATTGGTTATCATTTCAAACTTATTGAGATACAGGTTCATGAAAAAGTTCATTCCACATTGATTTCCTCAATTTTACATTTCACTCAGCTCTGCGAGTATTGTATCGTATTCAGCCTTTGTTTTGTAATATTCTTCTTTGGCTTGACTAAGCTTCTCTGCAAAACAAATAAGCAATGAATAATTGAGGATGATTTGTCATTATTGCTTTAAGAATGCAAATTAATCTTTTGATACCTTTGAGTTTACATGCATTTATGGTGGATTGTTTTTCTAAATGAATATATACTGATTCGCATATCTATGGTGTATATAGATAATAAAACATAATAGTTATTGTATTGGATTTTATCAACCGGCTTATATTGTTATCGCTCCTTTATTAAATTAAAAGTATAATGCTCACTCGGCAAGACTACCACGGACGTCGAGAGGACGACCTAATTAGGGCCCGTACGTAAGTTTTCCGGACGTCCCTATTCGTCGCGGACGTAGAAAGGACATCGCATCGGAATCGGTCGTATCGGAAGAATAAGGACGTACGAATCGGACGAATCGGACGTACGAATAACGTCGTACGGACGCTGGGACGTAAAAGGACGTCCGGAAAACTTACATATGGACCCAAATTAGGTCGTCCTCTCAACGTCACCTCCGAAAAAGACGTACTATGGACGACCCTTGCCGAGTGGGTGCATATTTACTGGCCTCTTAATAAGAAAAAAAAAACAATACTAAGAGCCTATAGTCACACAGAAAGTTTTTTTCTCAGCTTCATCCCGCCCCCCAAAAAAGAGTGATTTTAGGAGTTCTTTTTGAGAATTCCAAAAAGTGTGGAACTGCCATGTGTATCAGATACAACTAGCCTTTATGATGGAACACGTATAAAACAGTTTTTTTTTGTTGTTGGAAATGGCGAAGAGTATTCTAAAGCGGCCAGGCCCTAAACATACAAAAATATATGTACGTTTTGGGGAAAAAATACTTTTTGACGCTAGGCCTAGAGCAACTACAGGGAATCAACGAGTCGACAAACATTTAAATGTCATTTTCGATTAGATTCTTGTTTATATGTATACTTATTTCCTTGCTCTTTTTCTTGTCGTTTCCAAGTTTCTCCATGCAATGTCACGTCAAAAACATTTAATATTATAGAGACAAGAGTCGTTTTGATATTTATTAGTTGTATCTATTTAGTTATAATTACTTACCTTCTAAGTCTTCAAGCTCGTTTTCTAAATCACGTGCTTTTGCTTCCGATGCATTTGCTCTTGCCAGCAACTAAAAGTAGCACAAAATATATACTACATATATACCTTTGTATCGAATTTTTGGACAAAGTCAAGTCACTTTTGAGTAGGGCCATTGTTGTACGTTTTATTTTAAGGTTTATTCTTATTTCACCCAAATCCATTCTTACATTAACCATTTAACTCTTCAATTGAACAATATCAGTTGAATATATAGTATAGTTACCAAGCAATTGATTTCGATTTGGGCACTGATCTATAGGGCAATAATTAACTTTATCAAGATACATCACAAGTTGGGTTCTAATATATTACATATATACTCGACAACAAAAGAAATGTCCGGTCATTTTAGGTTGGGGTTTTCAACGCTTTTTATATTTTCTAGGATACACGATGTGTCATCTGCAAACTGGACGAGTTTTCTTTCGTGTTTACCAATTGTGATGCCAGTTATATTTGTATTATTTCGTATTAGTGAAGCCATGATTTCAATTGAAAGAATGAATAGGATACACGAAAGGCTACATCCTTGACGTACGCTTCTATAGATACCGAACCAACCGGACGTAAACCCGTTATTTATTACTGTTGAGAAGATGTTTTGGTAGCATGTTTTGATCCATTTAATAATTTTTGGTCCG
>LQRL01115095.1:5147-16676 GCA_001703475.1 Hydroides elegans
GATCCAGATTCTCGCTTCAAGCGTGGATCCAGAACACAAAGGCCACCTTGGAAAGAGAAGAAGAGGGATTTAGGACATTCGCTTGACCCAGATTGAATTGACTTAAATTTTACAGATGCGCGGGTTATATCTGCATTTAGGTTTGGAATATAAGTATATATTATATGGACAAACAATAAAAACGAGTTGAAAACCGGTAAAATGTAATCATTTTTGGCAAATATTCTATAACGAATTCTATAACGAATTCTATTTTTTCATGTCATACCAGATGTGCGTTATAACAAAAATGAGCAATAGGAATCAAACACCAACAACTCAAATAAACTTTAAATGTATAATAAACGCGACACTTTAGCACATGGGTCAGATATCGCATATATTATTATATCCAAAACTCAATCCTGATTAAAGTTCTTGTTTATTTTTGGCTTATTATTCTTAACCGAGAGCTTTCAAAAGAGCCTTTAAACTAAAACTTTCATTTTGTGCTCTTCGTTGATAAATGCTGTGGAAATGAGGGGGCACTCAACTGTGGATTAAGGTAAACAACTCCTGATTGCTTATAAGTTTAGAAGCGTAAAGCGTTCATCAAAACTGATAATATTACAGACGAATGACAAGGTTATGTAATCGATGGTGTGATATTCTAGATAAAAAATCGTTTTGGTCCGTTAGATAGAATTATTTCAAGGAGATTCATTTGCATCATCTACCCTGACGTTGCGGAAACTTACCGGTAGTGCATGCAGCCGTTTAAGATGTGACGTTCTTCGGACGTCACTTCGATAGCAGTGACATTCAGTAAACGCGCTTTATAACTTTGCATCGTGCGGGCGTGCGGGCGTGCGCAAGATAGAAATTAAGCGTGGACAAATTTCTATGTGTTTTAAGCGTGCGGGCGTGCAGGCGTGCGGGCGTGCGGGCGTGCGAGCGTGCGGGCGTGGATAAACAAACATGATCCTGTCGAATGTGTATATCATATTTAATGAATAATTGTAATATACATATAAAGAATTAATTCTTAACAGTATAACAATATTTTTCTAAACACCTAGTTATTCGACCGGCCCATGCACCGTGTCAGGTGCTTAAGACTACTTGTAGTGTTGCTTTACGTTTAAAAACATTTTAATTTGAGTGTTCACTTATTGATGTTCATATTTCAATTCCTTTCGCAGATTAAACTTATGATAGATAGACCGATTAAAATGTTTACACTGTTATTCACTATTGGGTTTGCTTCCATTATAATGAGAATATAACGCATTAACTATTCATCATTTAGACAAAATAATTATTCATTTACTAGAGTGAAATATACGTAAAACAATTCGGTGCAAATATTTCAGCATTTATTTCTTATAATTATGATAAGGGGTAATTTAATGTACATATTCTCTTTAACGAATATGTATTCATAAAATAATACTTCGATAATAGATAATGAAATGTTGAGATCAATTTAATCTTAAGGAATAAAGGAATTAAAATAGGTAGTAAAGGTATTGGTTTGGTAGCTGCTCAAGTGATTATCGAGGCATATAGCAGAATGATGAGTTGTTATGCCTTGTATCCTTTATATACACACACACATAAGCGTGCGGGCGTGCGAGCGTGTGGGTGTGCAGGCGTGCGGTCATGCGAGCGTGGACAAAAATGAATTTAAGCGTGGAGTTTTAAGCGTGCGGGCGTGGAGTGGCAAAGTTATAAAGCGCGTTTACTGTATACATTCACATATTACTAACACTCTAAGAAAACGTCCATATTCGCGTCGAACAATTCATGATGAATGTTAAAGCAAACTTTCATGTACATTCGACAACAAGAACACCTTTCTAAACCGGTTTACTTTATCAAAATAGGCGCCTCAAATAATTTAATCTCTAATAAAAACGGGAATTGCAAGAAAAATAAATAAGCATACATCATTATGATGCCAATTGCACTTCCACATTCATATTAATTTAATGAAATAAATTCAATTATTCTTAAGTATTCCTTATATTCGTTTATCTTGAATTTGGGCGTTTTTAACTAAATCACATTAGAACACCTCCTGAGAAATTGAAGATGATCCATATAATTATATTGCATCCTGCCAAAAAGACTAATATTACACCCCCATACAATATATGGAAACACGCCCATGGATATACCTCATGTTGAAATATTAGACACCTATTTAATCAATATTTATGATTTTATAGCTATCACTTGTCAGATTCCAATAACATTGGGCCGCCCCCTTAGCGGATGCAGCGAAAACAGTTGAAATTTGAGGACTGAGTAAAAACGTAATATAATGTATATCCACCCTAGATTGATTCTATTTATGGACCCGTGTGCCATTCGATTTAAATTTGAGCACATATAGCAGGAGAATACGGACACTTTCCACGCTCACCCCCACCCCGCCCGCTCTTATAAATCATATCAAAACTATATTTGTGCCCCCGTTCGGCTCTATATATCCTGAATTTGCACAGCCCCATTTCCACTATTAAGGATTCTTAATAATGTCCAATTTTTATGTAAAGAATGTTTTACCTATGTTATGTGTAAAGTTTCACTGTATATTTCCCCCGTTTTACAACTTATTTCATGCAAAATAGTAACAACGTTTATTAAACAGTCCTTGTGTTAAGTACAGTTTCGTAAACACCGACCGCCTGATCACATTTGGCAAATACATCGCGAGGAGCACATTCACGAAATCGAAAGTGCTTCCGTAATTTACGCGTTATGACCTGGCCACATTTGAACCTTCATTTTGCTTTTTACCCAATAACAAACTGTACATAACAAATTCCTTATTGGAAATAAGATAACCGAATTTTGGTTTTAAGCACTCAATACGCGTTTCTCTTAAGGAATTCATTGAAGTTCACGGTTTGCCAGGGAACAAAGTTAGAAAAAACTTCCAATGCGGCCAGGCCCATAAACAATACACTTGAAAGTCTGTATGTTTGAAAAGTTTCATTAAACGCTTCCAATGTAACCATGCCCTTACACATAGCAATGGCCAAACTGACAATCTTGCCTCTCTCTCTTCCTAGAATTTGACAAAGCTCGGCAGCTGCTTCGGATGAGCAAAACTGTTAAAAAGATGAACACCTATTGTTGATCGGATAGTCTATGGTGGTAAAGTATCTTGTTTAAACGGTGCTCGTGAGATGTTATTTTACAATATTTCTTGTGAATTATGTACTGTGTATCATTATTAAATGCGAATTCTGAATTCTGGTCTAAAGCGCTGAACATGTCGAGTATAAGTTTGGCGGGATAACGTGCGCCCATGCAACGTCTCAAAACGGTTTGATGTTATTTTATGTTTCTATTGCTAAATCACAATGTCAAAGACATCGGCATATATTTTTTTTCCATTTTTAATGATGTACCGTATTGACATGGGCCTTCTTTCCTACTTCAGTTTCGACCTGCATACGAAAGTATTTATATGAGCTAACCATGGTGTAAATGTAACAATGAGCGCTCCAATTTGATCGGAACATTTGTAAATCCTTTTTGTGTATCATCCGCATTAAATCTGCCTCAGGTCGCTTAATGATTCCTTAATTAAACTAACGTTAGCCGCCGCGTTTTATTCGCTATTACTATACGCCCGCCCATATACAGTTTATTCGTGCACACTTTATGCCGGGTGCGTTTAATAGCAATATTCGGAGCGAAAGGTCGATCTATGGATTCATATTGAATCACACATGTCAATAAAGGTGAATCCCACCTAGAATTGGTATCATCAAGTTATAGCATTAGTTCCTTTTATATAATCACCGACTCATGAGACATTTTTTAGAATGTACAATTTGTATTAGCAGTTTTAATAAACTTATTTAACTTTATTTCAATTTACACATGTCGATAGTATGCATGAAAGAATGGATTCCTAATCGATTTATATATTAAAAGACACTATATTCTATACATGTACATGTAGGTATTACATCGTGTTTAAAGACTGATTGATACTGACATTTTTTCAAATAACAAATATTATTGACATTTCTTTGCCAGATATCAAACGATAATAATCGTTTCAATTGAGCCAAATCAAAATTCCTAGAACTATTTAAAGAATAAACAAAATTCCGTTAATCTTTCACCTAAAACAGCAAGAATTAGCATTAAATGATAAAAAATATTCACCTATAACGATTTCGTTTCATGGCGATCTATCCCTGTGATATGGCGTAGCGTCTGTAAAAACAAACCTCTCCTGTTTTGCAATGCTTTTCTTGTAGTTTCAAAACAATAGTATTAAGTAAGCGTGTTTGTAATTTAGCAGCTCTTTTGTAGGTGAAAACTCAATACTAATTTAAAACCAACGGTGCTTTACATGTTTTGATGAAATCGGCACAAAAAAAAAACGATCAAAGGAAAATCCCAATCGCTATATCACTTATACTTATATTCGATACAAGTGAATGACAAAACATAAAACTGCTATAATAATACTACATTAAACTAGTTATGTAAAACACCAGGAGTACCTTTTATTCAAAGACAGGGTGGGCTTTCTTTGGGGGTCCACGCAGACCAAATTATGAAACCAATTCCCATATTTGGATTTGTCGCGGACGTTAGAACCACGCATGGGCATACTGACCCCATGTTTATAGATACCGGTAGGATTATATCCGAAGTAAAACGCTCTTTACAATTCAAATGAAACGTTGAATACTTTAAGTAGTATCATTATGTGATAGTCGTTATTTATGGATGAAGATTTATTTGCAATAATGATAATAAAAATGTATATAGGTCTTGTTTTATACAATCCTAAAGTAACAACGTTAAAAGTGACGCACATTCATCAAGATAGACTGGAGGCTCGATTCAAAAGTTAATTTAAATCGCCTAGACTGTTTGCAATAAATGATGCCACGATTATGCTTAGATTCTATCTATTTATTGGTGAATCAAATTGTGTGGCAAAATACTAATACATGTACAGTTCTGTAGCATTGTTTAGATTAAATAAGACATATGTCGGTAGATATCTGGATTCACTACCCAGATATAGCATAAGAACTAGAACGGAAATACAAACAACTGCGCGTTATGTTTCATCTTACAAATCGCCCGAACCTTAGGACATAGACATCTGCCGGAACATCCTATAATTTAGTAAATTGTCCATAAGGATATAAGTATAATTGAAATGTGAAACATGTATCATTGGATTTTTGAATCTGTGATTCGAGCTATAATTATTCTATTAATGTTATTTAAACATTTTTGAGTTGTTGATTTTATGTCCACAACGAATACCATCGACCTTAAATAATAAACTTATGCCACGTTAATTCAATATTCTTAATAAATAATTTCTGAAGCTGAATATATACAACTTTCAGTTTTTATTGTCATCTCTTTAAAAAGTTATAAAAACCACGGACGGGTTACAGTTTCTAAAGTCACTATATCAATGTTATATTGCAAGTAATATCCTCTGATGTATACATGTTCTTCCGATACTTTATGAAATCTATTATAAGAGGATTATTTTTATCGTTAGAAAAGATACTACAATAACGAAAACGTGAAATTAAATACATCCTAAAACATAACATTATGTGTTTATTTTGAAATTCACAACCACGTAGGCTGGTTGAAGATGAATTACAAGGAAATTAGCTTCATCATTTCGGCAAGTTAAACCAACCCATTCATATCATTTTCCATTTTTATAAAAACAGACGCCAAAAGCATATAAAAAAGCTTATACTTGTTATGATTCTATATCGGAAACATCAGAAGAGAAAAAAAAAACAACGAAATATATATCCTGTATTTTCGCTATCACATATAGAAAACCAAAAGTGTGCATCGGTTAATAACCAAGTCGCGTGTCCCCTGTCGTAACGCAATAGATCACATGACATACTTCAAAGAAGCGCGTTAATAGCAAAGGTCATAACCTCAAACGAAGAGCGAAGGAGGAGGCATGCGGTGTGCACGGTGAATCCCCGTATGTACGTGTATCTATACCCATCCCTCCCCCACCCCGATCGGTGATGTGTATAGTGTGATCGTTAGATAAACGTTGATACAGCGTCAGTGTCAAATTCAGCGTTTGGGATATTGAAGCGACTATTTAAAACTCTATGTTAGAACAAACAACGTTGATATCAAAATGTTTAGTAAACAAAAGCTATATACAAAACAATGTGCGTTTAGTGAATGATAATTGAACTTATATATTATTTTTGCAATATTCGTGTATAGTAGGCTATTAATCCGTGCCAGAACAAATCGCGAATTTGAGTATTTGTTTGAAAATCCGTATTTTAAATAAATTTGAGTTTTTAATTTTCGATTCCATTTAATCAAATATATATAACGTTGAATATCATAAATCAACATCATAGTGAATCCCATAAATCTATAGAAATGCTAACGTCTAAAATATGTTTCTTCAACTTATAGATTTTCCTTTTAGGGACAAGACACGAAAATGGAAATCGGAAATGTCACGTGGGACTTGTGATGGATAAAATCGGGATGAGAACGAATCCTCTTGAATTTCTGTAACGTTTGAAATCAGTTTTCCTCTGTTTCTTTAACCATTGTGTTCTGTTTGGGACGAGACACGAAAATGGAAATGTCACGTGCGACTTGTGATAGAGAAAATCGGGATGAGAGCGAGAACGCTTTTGCGGTTGACTGCCTTGTCGCTTAGCATTATGGGGGATGACTCTACAAGAAAACAGGAGATACAAAATACAGAAAAACGTCAATGGAAATCTGTATCTATAATGTATTGATTTAATCATGAATCATTTAACTGACCGTATAATGATAACGTGCTATGTATAAGTTTTTTTTAGAAATTTAAGTCGTATCGGCATTGTATGGATGCAAAAGTGAATCAGTTAAACTGACCGTGTTATAACATTTTTTTAAGAAATTGAAGTCAAATCTAAAAATTTTTTTTTTCGTATTTGTTTCTTTTTTAATTAAAGTTTATAAAAGTTAAACTTACCGTGCAATGAAATGTTTCAGATTTAAGAAACCAAAATTTTATGATAGTTAAAATGAAATAGTGTGTTTAAAACATATATCAAAATTTACAAATCATAATAAACAAGTCGCCAGTCAGTAAACGAACATATGCTAAAAAAGTAGCAAATAATGAAGTAAAATTAGAAACAACTAATCTAAACAAATTCTCGTCAAAACTAGTTTTATTTTACAAATAAAATATAGAAATATATCAGTTACAAATGAGACCGTACAAATATGACATCCGTCAATATAGATACCGAGTTTAACATCCAAGCGGAACCAATATGTTTTTTTTTATTGTGATTTTGTTTTCCTTTTTGTGTTCTCTTTTTCTTTTCAAATTTTGTTCATTTATTTTATATGCTTTGTTTTAGGAACTTTTATTTCAAAATTTATAAAACAAACGCGTGTCATATTTCAAGACTCATTAACTTCCGAATGATCTGTTCCGTAATAAATGTATCGACTTCGCCCGGTAAAACAATGATCAACGTTGAAAATACATTGAGTTTGATTTATAACTATCATTTAAATATTTTTGCGCCTATTTTCATAGAAGAAGACGTCAGGACAATTCCAACATGATTATGTCTGTAGTGCGCCAATACTTACGCATAAAGTCGAAATTGTGAGCTATATTTGAGTCCAGGACACATTGATATTGAAATAAACGACGACGTTTTTTCGACGTTGTTAGAGTTATAAACGTTGAAATTATATATTTTGCTGAGAGGGAATAAGGCGACACCGCGACTTTTCCCACAAACGACATCCGTAGTCGGATTTTTTTCTTTTTCTCATTTTATTTCTTAACTAGTTTTAAGTTTTAAAAAATAAAAAAAAATGGCAACAAAACTATCAAATGAAAGGGAGTGGTTGTTTTGAATAATAATATATATTGACATAAATTTTGAAATAGAGCCAAAACAAACATTGAGTAATCACAACAAATACTGATTTACCCTTTAGTATATCAATCAAAAGGATCATCAAATTATGACAGGTTGCAAAGAGGAGAAACTTGTGAATCATCTTTCTTTGTCCAATCTCATAGCTGAAAATCAACCTAATTATTTGCAGTGTTATTGATCCAGATAGAAATATCTCATTTTTTCTTAGCGCAAACTTTTCAATTGACTGTACATTCTGATTTCAGTAGCTCTAGCTGGTCGTCAACGTAAGATGTCCTGGAGTATAGTTTTCATTACAATATGATAAGATATTGTTATGTCAAAACACTGGTATCAGTTTTTAATAAATATTTTTATGATTTATTGTATGAGCTAGACTTAAACATATACCTGTTTATAACCGGTTGCACTCCACGGTGTTGGCCCCAAACAGCGCTTGAGTGATGCTTGATCACTGATTTATTTTTCTTTCAGAGGCCATAAACCGATATTTTATCAATGACTATTATTGAGCCCTTGTTATGTTAATAATGTTCACAAATAAATGTTTGTAAACATAGACAAACTGATGGGAACTACGCTTTTTTTAAATGCCCAACACCGACTTGGTGCTTACACCGTGAACTGCAACCGGCCAATACACTTCTGATCAAATAGTGCTGAAGACGACGATTTAAATACAGATTTGTAAATGGATTATGTGTATCCATAAAGGGTTTAATTGGTTCGGGTTTCCAAAGTTGCATGAATTTTCAATGTCATTTCTTTAGTGGAAACATGTGTTCTAAAAAGACTTCTAGCCACAATTTGCAAAATGGGCCAATTTTGCTCCACCTCCAATCATTTTCCAGAATAGCAAGCTGCGCATTTACTAAACATAGCTGCCCTCTCCAGACTAAGTGCATGTTTGTGGAATGTGCGGACATGCACACGCATCAAGCATGGTTAAATCAACGCAACATGCACTAAAATGTACTTCGCTAGAGTGCTATAGATACTCAAAAATTATATTCTTCCCGTTTTTTTGTGTATGTTTATTCAGCATTTTTAGAAAAAGTTTTATAAAAAAAAATCCTCAACGAAATCGACGTCCTTAATGCTAAATGAAAACCTGATAAAGTAGAGGAACATACAAATATTGAACTCAAAGGGTGGCTTGAATGCGTGGTTTTTAATGTGGAGAAAATAAGATGATCCTTTCCAAAAAATGATGGTTTACAATAATTAATTGTTTTCTACATCAATGGGATATCGGAAGAGTTTAGGTAATGTAAAAGGGTGTGGAGGGTATAGGTAATACGATTATCAAAACGGGAGCATTTTTAGTTAATGCCGAGGATGTTTTAACATTAATAAAAAAAAATATCAGTTCATGCATTTAGGCCGGCTAGCAATTCATTATAATGCGTTACCTAAAACAAATCCTCGAATATTCGTTCTTTGCATGATTTTGATTTTTCAAATGTATTTATCTCATCAAATATGATTTTTTTGTACCAGAGGCAAAGATAAAGAACTTGGAGACCATGCACACTTGAGACCATTTCAAATATCTAAAAAAATGTCGAAGATTTATTGAAAAAAACTGCACATACGATATTTTTATTCGCCTTTGATAAAAGAAAAATATGTATGCATATTATCCAGTAACTTATTCAAATCAATGTTATTATGAACATATCTGCATTTAAAACAAAACTGCTCTCGTTTTATGGTTTTTCAGACGAATAATAATAGAATAATCTGAATTTCGTAGAGGCTTCACCATTTACGCATGAAAAAAAATAAATATTGCATTTTTAAACTATGAGCGCATCTAAATAAAATATACATGTACCTTGATCGATTGAATCGTTTCTTTTCGAATTAACTTTTATTCAAAAAATTGAAGTAAGGATTATAGTAATTGATTACAAAACTTTTTTCCATTTCGTTTTACTATTTCAAGTTTAGATTGAATCATGTTTGAATATTTCCTGAGTTAATAAGGTTTTGGAAAACAAATAAATGATGCGCCTTTCATATTATCCGTGCTGTTATACCGTGAATCGGTTGTTCATATACCATAACAACAATGATTTGTGCCATGTTGAATGATCTATATACGAATATGATGTTCACGTTAAGAATAACAACTTTTGAACATATATAAAACCGAGAAAAAAGGGTATACTGCATCGAGTATCTAACAAACTCATTCATCTGGAGAGGGATTCACCCAGTGCATGTCCGCATAAATCTAAGTAGGGCATGTTTATGCGAGCCACGGGAGATGCGTGACGTGGATTGTGCAGCTTGCTATTGCTCATCTACAAATGTAGTGATCTTGTGTGTGATTGATATTCAGAGTTTCCATTACTCAGGGAACACTGCTTCCCATTCGGCAATACGTTGTTTCGACGTCAAATGATTTCCGTCACAACGTTATATTCATCTATTTTATTCATTTATATTGCAATTCTTAATATAAGTTTTTTTGAAAATGAAAGCTTCCGTCAATGTGATATTTTATAAATACTTGTCAAGATAGTAACTTAACAACGTAAAGCCGCGTTCATGCAATAAAGCGTATGATATGGGCCGCCTTCTAGATGAACAGAATATGGATTAACTTTTATATTTTCAACACATGTGACATTAGGTTTATGACTATTATTCTATTTCTAGTTTTCATTTATGGGTGGACACGGCCTTGAATCATATTTAAAACTCGCCAATATCGTCAAAAAAACGTTACATATCCTTTACTAACGTTTCCTCAACATACCTCACCAAGACATGATCCTTCTTATTCTCCAGATGTGCATTGTTTGCCGACCCTGGCTAATGCCCGTCCGTCCGTCTGTGCGTCTCCGTGTGACAGTTGAAAATACCACGACCATCAAAACGGGCCATTTGCCGATGGAATGCATAGAGAAAGCCCGAGCGTTAAGAGCCTCTTTAATTGTTCTCTGTAAAGTGCTGGTCATTCACATAAATGTCGTAACCTTAAGACCTGCTCCCGATCAACGGTAGCCAGATTGTGTATTTACGCGAAAACAATGAACCATCAAGGCAAAATATAGCACTTCATAAACGAAATATAAAGGGGGTATATGGATAGTATATAAGTTTGTTTAGTTGAAAGAAATGGGGAGATGAGATACTTTTGAGGGGAATGGAGAATGCGAAAGGTTAATGGAAAGCTATTATGAGGGGCACCGTTTCAAAGCTCTCTGCAATTCTTGAAATTTTATTCTAATACAAGTTAAACAAAAGAGGTCAAAGTGTAATGTTCACAGGTTTGAATTATGGTGTTTGCATCTGCATGGTCTGTCCAATAACAAAACGACAGCGAGGCTCATTTGAGATGTTCGTGTCTATTTCTTTTACATATAACGATCCGCCAAAACTGGTCTTTTTATAGCATATAATGTTTCCAAAATAAAGAATATATTTACATTATCTAAATTATCCATTTCAATTCTACATTATCTGCGTGATCAGGCAGAAGGCCTTATAGTCGATTAACACGAGAATAACGATAAATTGAGATTCTTTGCGCGCGCTAAATAGGCAGTTATGGTATCATATTCAGGTATTTAGT